>KN889559.1:19738-47369 GCA_000934455.1 Apostichopus parvimensis | reverse complement strand
AACTTTTACGTCACAGGCTTGGTCGGCCTATTCAAAAATGTTGGCGGTTTCCAACGCCTGGCATCTCTACAAGAAGACGCAATAAAGATTGAGATTTGTTGACGTGTTATTTTCTTATTATTATGTATTTTTTGAGAATATAATAAAAATTGTCTGGCCCATTCTTTTATCTTGCAAAGTCTGCTGATATAGTACTTGTAGTATATTATACATCATAACAAAACTTTCTCCTGAAATCAAAGATTATATGTGTACACTTTGAGGTGTTTATCAGACACATTTGAAAGACAGCACTTGGTCAACTTCATTGGCATGGTGTCAACTCTGGTGAATAAATTCCATTCACATGTAAATGTTATTAGTCCTCTTTGTTTCCAAAAAATTAAAATTAAATTAGATCTTTATAATAACCTTAGATCTATATTGGTTTGTCAATAGTCATATAATATCAAGCAGAAAACAAACTTAAAAGTTTTTGTTTTGCAGTTTTACTTCCTTCTTATTGGTCTATTGTGGGTTGTTTCCTCGAGGGACTTTGGAGGTCCTTTGGGTTGCCTGCATCTCCTCTTTTGCTGATAAATGTCCTTGAAATTGCTAAACATTCCTCCCTTTCGCATCATCCCTTATATCCTCAAATTTACCCTCTCTCCTTTGTACAACTTTTTTATGTATCAATGTCTCATAATTTGCAAAATCATCAGAATATTTGTAAAGCAATCCAAAATTTGGAAAGCGT
Organism: Apostichopus parvimensis; assembly: GCA_000934455.1. NCBI lineage: Eukaryota > Metazoa > Echinodermata > Holothuroidea > Aspidochirotida > Stichopodidae > Apostichopus > Apostichopus parvimensis. The sequence goes on along the minus strand of KN889559.1, from coordinate 46,633 downwards.
GTTGTTCATAGACTTTGTTGTGTAGTTGTGTACTAGCAATGCAATCAAGATGCAAAAACGTAAATGTTCAGTACAGTAGTACAGTACTGATTATGTGTGACAGTTTAAGCTGAGACCCGGTACCTGCCAAGTGCTATAGTCCACCCAAAATTGTACCAGGAATTAATATATTAAGCATAAGGTTACATACATGACGTCTAACAGCAACAATACATTAATTTTGTGAGACACAAAACAAATTTTGTATTAAAGGTTGGGAACGTGTTAGATTAACCCAAAATTGTACCAGGAATTAATATATTAAGCATAAGGTTACATGTAAGAAGGGTAACAGAAACAATACATTAACTTTGTGGGACACCAACAAATTGTTGTAATGAATTAAACGGTTAGGAACGTGTTAGATAAAGGTCATCTGCAGGGATTAATTTAATGTTTAAATTTCTCTTTTAGCATTTTTGGAAACTCTGAATTTTCTTCTCTCATAGAAATACTATAGTTCCTGTGTAGAAAACTGCCATATACATCTTTACATCTGTATTGCAACTTTCTTGCGAGGCGATACTTGATAAATTATTCCACGATTTGAGATCAAAAGAAGTCAAATTTATGAAACCATATATTAAATTAATTCCTAAAATGAACTTGATATTATAGTTAATATGAAGGTCTGCATAATTGCAAGGGACCTTGCTGATCTCTCGATAGTGGAGGGTAGTGACGGAACCCTTAAATATCTTGTTTACTTTTCTGGTTTGGATTGGATAAAACAGTTTATAACAACTTGATTTAAATGACAAGCCACCAAATGGTCGATGAAAAACAACTTTTAAATACATCACAGTGTTGAAATAGCATGCACTGTGATGAAACACCAATACCTCCAAAACCTCACAGACAACATGTTGTACAGCCTTGGAAGTACTGCAAGTTAAAACTTAGGCAGCAAATAATTAACCTAAATCTGCCCAAAGGGAATTGTTATTGATAAAATTGACTTGAGTTTGTTTTTGCAATTGACCTGAGAAACCACGGTGACCACTTTGAAGATTCAATCTCAGGAATTTGACTCATCTAATTATTGTCGGGAGTTAAAAATATTTTTTTATTATAATGTGATAGTGAGAGGTTTATTCTTAAATGTAAAGTGGAGGAGTACTTCAGCTGTTGAGAGACTCTTATTCAAAGATGAAGGTGGCTGGTTATTAAAGCAGCATTTTGCGTTTGGTCGCCGTTTTCTACTTTTTTGACATTTCCATCGAGTTTTTTACATATATCAATCACAAAACAGCAAACTAAGATATCAGCCAAGTTTTTCCCTGCCAACATCGTTAATTGGCGAGTAATTAAGGATATTTGCAGATAAAGAGAAAAGTATCCACGACAAAATTCCACATTTAAAATTAATCGCATACAGTTCCCCAAACCGACTAGTTTGAATTCAACCAATCAGAGATGCAGGTTTAGTTATGAGCTGTTGCTAAAAATAGATTCAAGACTTTGCGTTGGTACAACCAGGCAGTTGTTATGGAACTCCCTGGTACAACTGCTATGTAGACTGTACACAAATCAAGCTTGGTGTTGTATTACGTATTGGTCAATGACGTTCGTAGTGTTTAAATATTTATATTATGGGCGAGGTTTATTGGGATCCCAACGGAAAATATCTTGGAGAAAAACAAAGTTGAAAGTTGCAAATTTTTCAACTTTTATGCCACCATTTGAAGTAAGATTTAAATAGATAAGCTAGTTATGTATGTCGTTATGGCATAGTGGAGTCAGTGAGGTTGAGAAATATCATAGAAAAGGAAGCAAAATGCTGCTTTAATACCCAACCAACCACTGCTGAAGGGTTTCCCCAAAGGTGCTCATTACAAGTACTGTGTACTGAATATCTCAGGAAACATGAAGTCTATAAAGCAAGATGAAGTGGTGAACTTGTTGAAGCATTCTGATTTGAAAAACAAGCTTCGGTCCGATGCAAAAGAATTGCGGAAGTGAGGCCATGCCGTCTGATAAGCCAATAGTACAAAGCTGTGGACTTAGTCTTGACTTCAACTTAAAAACATTTGTCTGTTGCTCATCCTCGGGACTTTTGAGGGAGATTTTCTTTTCTTTTAGTTGTCGCCTTTGCTTTCTTCTTTATTCATTACTTTTTTTCGTTTTATATATTGTTATGTTACATTCTCTTGTTTAAATGGTGGTTTATTTTTCTCATATTTTGATGATGGTGATATAAACACATTAACAGGTGAAGTATAAGTGAAGCTCTCCAACCACACCCAAACTCAATAGAGGACGCTGTCATAGCGATCCTATCAGAGCCGTATATATACAGCTCTGGATCCAATCTACTGTAGTTCCACAATACTCGACAATGAACAGTCTGTGACTGCAGATCATAACATTAACATGAGTTGATCTCTGGTAGTATATACAAATTTGTTGATAATTATTAAAGAAGAGATCTCTTCAATCATATCTGTGACTAGTTTTAAGTCAAACTTATTGTTTAAATTGTGCTTTCCAAAACCTGTCTTTCAAAGCTGCAAAAGTGGAACATTATGAACAATTCAATCATCCACCACATCTGTATGCAAGTTCACTGTGCGTGTTTGCGTACATGTAAGGATCGGTATGACAGCGCCCTCTGTAGAAAGCGTTGGAGAGTCCCATTGTATTTCAACATCCCCATTCAATTTGCCATGGATTGTGCAGCTTGTATCATATCTGTACTTTGAGTCAGATTAAGAAGAGATCAGAAGGATTTTCTCGGCACCCTGAAGAATACTATGCAAATTTCCAGATGTGATTTATTTGACATTGATCCTTGGAGACAAAATTGCCTCTCCCAATAGGCAGTGTGACCGAGTACCTGGACACTGCATGTTTGAAACTGTAGAGGAACAGGAACCAAAACATTGTACAATGCAGTAGAAAGAGCTGCCTCTTTACCACAACTGCATGTAAATCATTCCTCTAAAATATTAATGGGGGGCCATGGTTCTCAACCATTCCCCCAACCTCCCCCCTCACCCCTTCTCCTTCCTCCCATCAAATAGTGTTCCACCAAAAGACATGATACTCCAGCTGTCAGCATTTAATTTTGATATTCTGCTTTTGTCAAGTTGCTTACAGAAATGTTCCACAAACCATTTTCCCTTAATTTTTTGTTCTTTCTTTAACTCAAAAGAGACAATTTGAATTAATGATTTGATGATGTATAAAAGGTTGTTTAACGATAATTGACGTCTCAAAGATGGCAATCGACCGTAGTTAGACGATTACCGCAGCATGAAACAAACCATGTAGAGAATTGTTATTATTATTATATATGAAACTGATCCCAAGTGGTTATAACCCTTATTTTGCAAACTGATAATACCAGCAGACTTTGCCTTCCTTGAATCTGTTTTTGTTTTTATTCATGCATGTTTTAATCCAATCAGATATTAATTGCATTGTTAGTTACTTGCTCCACAATACCATACCTTTCTACAAGCATGCATGTGTACGAAAGCGCTGTTTTCACTTTCATAGAAGAGATGAAAAACACACACAGAAGTGGAGAGTGACCCCTCCCATTGGGCCCCTACTAATCATCCCCCCTCCCCCAAGAGCAAACTGACAAGAATATTAAACCGTTTTTGTCAGTGACAAGTGATTAAAAAATTTAAAACGAAAGAAGTCCTGATAGGAAAGAAGAAAATGACAGAATAAGCCCAAACAGAAGTGACTGAAAAGAAGTACAACACTTTTCACAAAAAAAAAAACCCAAAACAGTTGCCGGCAAACTATGAATTTTGAATAGGAAGGAAGAAAATGAGAGATTATTTGTTCTTCAACTCTTTTATGCTTCTTATGAATTTGCCCTGACAAAGAAAGACCATCATGCATTGCTGGTATAAAATGGCTTCCTATCGTGACCAAAACTCTGATTTTTTTCTTCGACGTAGCAAAGAATTACCTTCATATTTGTTTTCCTTTTGGTTTACATTTAAGGGAGATTGTCTCGTTTCTTTAGGTACGTCATTTTCTTTTTTCTTGACACATCAGAAAACTTTTGTTTTCTTTCATTTCTTCTTTCTCCTCTCACGATTATTTTAGTCAACTCAAAATTTCAAATTTCCTTCAATTCTTAATCGTTCTTTCTGGAGTTTTAATTATTTTTGACTTCCGCAAACATTCCCAACCGATAATTACGAAGAATTCCAGATAAATTGGAAAATCAAAACCAATATCCGGGACTATGATAAGAAAAAATGTTACACAGCTGCTTTTGGTGATCTGTGCCTCTGTATTAAATATTAAATTCATACTGATTGATATGTTTCTTCAAGAATGAAAAAAAAATATATATAGATTTTCTCTTATAGTTCAAAAAGTACCCCAAAAGGAGAACCCAATGTGTCTCGATTTAATTGTTTTTTTCTTCTTTGAAAGATGGTGGTGGAAAATTCAGAAATTGACATTCAATTTGCCTTATTTCATTGATTTATTATTATTATTATTTTTTCTGCAGTCATTCTTTATCTCAGATTACATTTATTTCTGTATAAACTTTTGCATAATTATTTTCTTTTTTCCCTATAAGATCGTTCTTATTGTTGTGAACCTTTTTCGCACTTTGTGTTCAGTTTGCTAAATTCTGGTGCATGGTACCAACTGCCTACCATATTCTTTAAAAGAAAATGGACCTAATTTTAAAACTTTTATGTCTGTTACTTCTTTAGTCCGCCAAAATTGCACCAGTAATGAAGATCAATAGGCATAAATGACTGCATATAAAACAAAAAAGATTCAATTTATTTTCCTGAATTTACCTGCACAGGCTTTTTGCAGTAGACAAACTACTTTGCTCTTTAAAAATGTCTTCCTGTTTATAATTTGCTAAACTATGGAAAGCCAATAGATTGTATAATCCCCTGGTATTCAAATTGTGTTTCAGGTGACCCTTTTAAGGGTTGCCAGAAATATTTTGGAGAAAATAAAAATAGAAAAAAAAAATTCTGTGAGCATAAATTACTTCAAAAGTTGCAAAATATACCTTCAGTTTTGCAACTAACCTGCTCCCATAAATCCTTTAATCATATGAAAATTTCAGGGGATCTTCAGAAGGACACCTGTTCCCCTGTAAATCCCTCCTCCTCTAAATCCCAACATGGAGCTATAAACCTGGGAGGTATAGCTCCATGATCCCAACAATTGCACCAGGATGTTCCCCCAAGATGATCAAGGTGACAATTTGGGGTCACCAAGCCAAAAAGAAGTTTGAACACAGCTTTATCTGGAGTACTATAAACCATACAGACCTGAGAAAAAAACCCAATGAGAACTTTTGTTTATTCCAATAATTGTCTGTATTTTTTTCTTATCGGGACTTAAAATTATGAGCCATAACTTTGTCAGGAATGTATTTACAACATTCTTACAAAGTTTGACATTTTACACTTTTTTTGAACTCTTAAAAAGACATAATACCATAAGTTTAGCCTTAGAAAAAATGTTACTTTGAAGCCAAAAATGAAGTTTCAATCCAGATGCCCAAAAAATGAGTACTACTGCTTTAAACAATCGACTGTTATGATATTATATTTGCAAGGAGAATGATTTATTTCCCCCTAGATCCCCACATGATGTCAGTATAAATTAGATCTTGATAAAAACAGAATATTTTACAATGTTGTTGTTACACTAGAGTATAGGATTTTGTACTATAATATAAATATCTTTTCATAAGATAGTTTTTTGGCATAAAGTACTAGCGTCATACCTTGCTTCAACTCCCTATGGCTGAGAGCATTTAATATCAGGTTCGGCTTATGAGTTATCTGCATGTTGACTCTGGTTTTCTCCATGGAGATGGAATGTTTGTAACATATGTACCCACCCGCCTCCCTCCCTAAGGTATGTTTCTTAGAAGAAGCTGTGTAAAAGTTGTCACAATAAACTGTTGCCTGCAATGATCACAACAGAATAGTGTACTTGACTTCTTTTTCAAAGGAATGCCATCCTGCAAACCATTTTTTGTTTTTTTTTGCATATTCTGTTTGGGTTTTGTTGGTTGTTTCATGCAGTATTTAAGCTAACCCTAATTTAGGGGAATTGGAAAGGAATAATTTATAAATTTACATCAAGGAAACTAATACATTTTGATCAGGTTCCTGTCACAAATATTAAGAGATTGCCTTAAATAGACATTTGTCATGTCATATTCCAACATTTAGCTAAATATGTTGTGACTTTTTCATTGCTGATTTCTGTATTGCTTGAGTGGGGCTCATGAAGTCAATGGTTTCAATTCTGTTCTAGTCAAAACTTTATCTGAGCGATTTTCAAACTGATGTATGTTGTATAAAACAGTCATGCTGTGACCAAACGCCATTTACAAGAGTAAGGCACTGATTACCAGCCAAGTTACTTTCACTGTTAAGATTTATCATTAACTATAAAATGTCTCTTTGTTGTTAAATGTCCAGACTTGCCTCGTCTTGTGTGAAACTCCCCATCAAACATAAGTTTGATTCCAATTCTTTGTTTTGTGTGCAGTTTTCAATACTACTCGACTACTATTACTACTTTTACTTGCAAGCCTCTATTCTAAGCTCATTTCTCGTATTCTTTTTGTTCTCAGTTCCGAGTATTGACCCAGACATCCTCGACCTGGAAGCGCCGCCAATCCCATCCCCAGCCCTGGCCCCCTCGAAGTCGACCTTCAAACCGTTGGATGAAATCATGAAGAGTTCCTCAATCTCTATGGTACAACAGCCCTCGAAGAGAGAATCGGATCTCAGCGGTGAAGCTAATCGCGTACTGGACGGCCTTCCGGACCTCTCTTTTATGTTGACCAAAGTTCTAATGTTCCCCATCAGGTCTCCATCATCTCCCCTAGGGGAAGGAACGAAGATGGGAGGGGGACTTTTAGATTGAGGACCGCATTCTCCTAGATTCTGTATAAATAGACTCTCAGTGGTCAGATAAAGCCTACTTCTTGCTCTAAAATCATCTCATGAAAATCATGGACAATATTGATCTGGTGAAGGAGGAAGGAAGTAAATTGAGATTTCTTGCATAGCATAAATTTGGAAGGTTGTTGAAAGTTGGAGTAAACCAGAATCAACTTAAATAGTGAGTGTCCTGAGAGAAGGTTACCAGAGTCAGCTTAAATAGTGAGTGTCCTAAGAGAAGGTTTATCTCCTGGTTTAATAAGAGACATTAATGAATGGGACTACTCAATGACACAAAAAACAATTGTGTAGATATGCTGAAATATGCACAAAGTTTCAAAATATATATAACACAACTTTTCAACATTTCTATGAGAGTTTTGGCAATGTCTTTTATTTGAAGGAATTGCATCATTAACAATCATAATCTATGTGTTTTCAAGTTTCCATGTTGACATAAAATGAGCAAGGCAGTCTTTACTGACTTTTGGTACAATTAAAGGGATGATGCGTTTCCCCGTTTGTAGTTTCATTGAATTTAATGAAGTATGTATGTTTATGTAGCACACATAGTAAGAGCTGAAGAGATAACCATTGTGATTTAGGATTCATTACATCACATCCATGGATAAACATTTTAGTATAGTAAAACCTCCTGCATCTTTTGAACAGCTGCTTTGTCCTCTCTCCGACTGATAGTTTCGTTCAAGTGATATAATCTGAGCTGTGATTTCAACATCCGTCCAATGCATAATCGCCACCGGATACAAGATTGTATCATTTGTGTAATATTTGAGTCAGAATTTGTGAAATTGACTTAATTTTGAACTCTTCTTGTCAAAGTAATTTACCATGTCAAAAGTAGGCTGCTGAGGGGGGGGGGGGGGGGGCTGCAGCGTCAGCGAACTGTAGGACATAATTTTCCGTGCACCGTTGTTTACACAATGGGTACTGATGATCCGCATAGATAATCCCTCTAATCAGTTTGATATTGAATTCATAATCATAATCAGCAGTTGTTTATACAACGCTTAAGCGACCACAAATGTGGGAGAAACCCACAAGGGCTTATGGATTAGATTACAACTTTTACATGTTGGGTGGCTTCCAATTCAATATTTTAATTCAAGTTGGAATCTTTCCAATTTAGAAAGTCATTTCAGATGGGAAAGCCATAGATTGCTCTTTGGATAAAAAACCCATTTCTCTCTGACCCGGCCGGGTATCGAACCCTGAACCTCCTGATTGCTAAGCCAATTGGTCCACAGGGAAAGATGATCAATTTATTGTGTGAAAATATATAGCTCTACTCAGAAAGATGATAGTATTCATGGACTAGTTCTGTAGATTTTAATGAATTTTTAAAGAAGAATTTTAAAGAACAAAACAAGAGGTGGCAGGTCTTAACTTGTCATATGAAAATCATTCACTCCATTCGAAAGATTTTTGTAATTAAATTTGAAATTTGGTGGTCAGGAGGAAAGGGAATTTTTTTTACCCTATGAACGATAAATTAGATTTGTTTCTCAAAAATTTTTGAACCACTGTATTGCTGATGCTCAAACCAAGCGTGAAATTTATCTAAAAGATCTTTTTTTGCATATATTTTTCCTGGCAAACGATGAATCAGGGTCACACCTTTGTAGTTAATACAGACTTGTATTTCTGTCGTCTTGTGATGTACTTGACACTGGATTGTGTACTTACTTGTACCTTCATTGTTACTATCTGAAGTGTTTTAGTCTTGTACCAGGTTTAATCTTTGGAGGAAGAGACTACTTGTACATGTTCAGAACTGTGATCCGTCCTTTTGGGCCAACAATTTTCTCTTCTAAAAAGGTTGCCAGATTTATTTAAGTACTTTAAACTCAAGGTTGTCAGGAATATGTTGTAAGCTCGTCACCCGTTTGAAAGGAATTGAAAAAGCTGTAAACGGTTGTGTCTGCCATGAAACGTTATTCCAAGAGTCAGCAGAATTATCGTTCCAGGTTTAGAATACCCAGTTCTCGTTCAAATGTTTGAGGGCTTTTTGTAGGGATGTACAGAATTATGTGAGGCTATATAATTTTAGCTAAAATCTAACTGTTAACTACATCTCATGAGAATATGTTGACAATTGATGAAAGAACAGGCCTATTTCATGTTTTCCTTCATGGTTGGTTCATTGATCATCTGTTAGAATTGACCTTCTATTAAACTTGTGATGTCATAGTGTGCAAAAATATGGGAAAGCCCCCGATCTATTTATAGCTCAGTGTTACACATGGAGATCATTGGTAGTCGTATAGAATTTTTCTATTGGCTAGACTATAGATAGAAATGCTTGTTTGCCATTGGCTAGTCTATAGATAGAAATGCTCGTTTTCTATTGGCTAGACTATAGATAAAATGCTTGTTTTCTATTGGCTGGACTATAGATAGAAATGCTTGTTTTCTATTGGCTAGTCTATAGAAGGAAATGCTTGTTTTCTATTGGCTTGACTATAGAAATGCTTGTTTTCTATTGGCTAGATTGCTAAATTCCTCAACTGTCAGCCACACAATTTGGCAATGCCTTAAAAGTATGATTTCCTCTCGTCAATTTAATGAGAAATATTCAGTCAAGATTTCCAAGGTCAAATTGTCAGAGATTCATTCAGAGTAGAACTCTGAACTCTTTTTAAAGCAGTGTGAACATGAAGACTTAAAAGATCGTCAGTATTGGCTCCAGATATGAGGACGTTTAAAATTGCATTTTTTTCAAAAGTACTTTCCTAGAGACTGATCCTCCATATTATTCATCAGCATTGAAGATTATCGAAATCAGACAATCGAATAAGTCATTGTTGATATCTGCTTTTAGAGGGGCTATAAATGCTTGTTGGAATTTTGAACATGTGTGACTGCAATCTGACTTTTTCTAGCATATTTTGGGGACGATACTGATGACCTTTGGGAGTAAGCAGAAATCACTTGTGCTAAAAAAAAAAATATGTTTTACAAAAAGGTGAAGTAAGTTTCTTGTCTTCTATATCAGTCATAGAAAAATGAATTTTTCATGATAACTTTGAATTGCTATGTCAGCTTTACAGATAAGGTAAAGTCATTAGTCATACAATCCTTTATTTAAAGCTCAGCGTTTATTATTTCTTCCGTCAACTAGATGTGTGGAGCCATACTCATTTGGTAAATCACATTTTACCACTCTTATCAGCTATTCAGTATTCAATTTAAATTTGTATATACAGAAATATTAAAATATATTAGTTGGAGAATCTCTTCAATACTTGTTTTTGATGCATCATCATCATCATTATCATCAAAAAAAAGAAAAAAGAAAAAAAGAAGACAATGCAAGGGTAGAGCATTTCTATGGCATTTTGTCTGGGCAGTATCAAGGTTAGGTGAATGGGCAGGGGGAGGGGGCAGATACAATTGGCAAGAGAGAGCCGAGTATTTGCAATTTTGCTTAACCTTCTCAATATCTCATATTTTATAAACATATATGCAAATGTAAGATAATGTCATAAACTAATAATGTAGTGATTGCAATGGATTTTGATTGTCTCCCCTCCCCCCCCCCCACCCCAGCAAGGGAATGGTTAATATGGATCACATCACTTTAAGGCTGGATAATAAACTCAGTTGACAGGTTGCAGGGCTTGTAGTCCAAGGTTAAGATTTCAACTTTTTCTAGTCAATAATCTCTTTACTGTTTCAAAAACTTTGTCATTTCAAACTACATTTAAAGATTACAGTGGATGGATGCTCTGTGAGAAGCAGTTAACTGGAGAGAGTGAATTTATTTGCTTTATTCCTTTACAAATACTTTGCCTTTACTATTCAGTCACAGACGTATGTATGGACATAAACTTTTTATAGGGTGACTATTTTTTGTTGTTGAAGAGTTGGATCATCTGCACAAATGTCAAATTTTAGCAAGCTAAACAGTCTCCGTTCCAGATGGTTCTAACATGAAGGATGGCCAAATCGAGATGTTCTCGTAAGTCAAATCCGGCAGAATGCTATCACAGTGAGGAAGGATAGACTGATACTAGCAGTGGCATCAGTTGTCTACAAATAGGCTAGAAAGATTAATAATGGTCACTCATGTTTCAATCACTCAAAGAAGCATCTGCTGCTACTTGCCACTCTGTGAGAAGTGATCATCTTAAAGTTAGCTGCCTCCTCCTCCTATGCAAATGTCTGGAAATAATTTGGAGGGTCCCAATCTCAAGGAAAGAAATTTGTCAAAGGTTATAACAATGTATAGCAAACATGACCTGAAAAGATTCACCAGTAGTGATAAATTGTTTTCTCTCTCCTAGAGTACTTTTGAAGCAGATCAAATGGAAGGATTGTAAACTTTTTGTTGATTTCCCTTATTCACATCTGATTGGCCTTTATAGTATGAAAAGGGATTCTTGAAGGAGTTATGGTTTCAATTGACAGACTATACAGAGGGGTGGATGGGGAGGGGGAATTGGGAAGGGGGGTGGGGGGGGGTTTGGGGGGTATGAGAGTGGTTAGATTGTTGTTCATTCCAGGTATGGTAAGATCTTACCTCGTATAATGTAATATAAAATTGTACTATGTATCCATGTAACATGCAACAACAACAGAGAAGAGAAGAAAAAGCATACGAGTTGTTGCAATATTGTTTTGCTTTAGTGTATATTGGGAATGGGTCGTGACAGATTTCATCAATGTGAGATGGATAAACGGTAATAGTCGATGTTATGTAGAGAGAAGGAGTGTTACGTTTTCTGTATATTTATGAGATAAAAGTACATAGTTATCTGCCAGAGTGTAGCGATATCAGAGAGAAAATCAGCTAGGACCATAAATACCGTATGAATGTATCGTAGAAGCCAAAATTTTACTTAATTAGAAAACCAGCGGTTAAGTTACTGTGAAAGGAACAGGTGCAATGATTGGCAGTATAATCATGTTTAATGTAAGATACAGCTGCAAAATTTAATATCTCAAAAATATAATGAAAATAATAGAAAATTAACATTTGTCATCCTTGTCATTTCTTGTATGTGTTACTTTGCATTTTAATAGGGTCTCAGTTTCCCAAATAAAAGATTTGTCTACGATTTTGGAAGGTTTGTATTCCCAGTATGGACGTGTGAGAGGTCCTAGCAAGGACCCAAGGTGCTATAGAGCTAAACTAGGTCATTCCAAGCGATCACCCTGACTTGTTGTTAAGTGGAAAACTTCACACACTTTTTGGAGTCACTTTACTTTTCATACTTTGAGACTCGAGCCACGACTTTTTACAGCGATGCTTTTCAAAACCGCACAGAAACTTTCCTGCAAAAACGAGTATACATTCTGGTGGAGAAAGTGATAGGAAAAATTAGGATTAAATATCAGACCCTGAACAGTATGTGGACCTGAATAGACTGGCACCTGTTACAGAATAGCACCTGTGAATTGATCAGTGTATTGTATTGAGAGGGATTTGACTTTAGGAAGAAATGTTTGGGTAACTAAATTGAAGTACATATAATTAAGGGCCATCCGTTACCATAGAAACCCGTTTATCGTAACAAATTAGCAAGAGCAATAACATTGCTTAATATTTGAGTTGCTTTTAGTCTCTCAAAAAGTTTTAAAAGATTTAATTTAAGATTTAATTAAAGTTATTACAGCAGCTTCTTGAAAGTTAAATTTGTTTATATAATATTCAACTTGTAGTGTGATATCAGTGCAGTTAGTAATATTTTGACAGACTTGTCAATTAATTTGTAATAAAAACATGATTTTGGTGTAATTTAATACAACTGTACACAGTATATTTTTGGCAAGCATGTGTAATAATTTATTAGTTTTTTTTTAATGCAATCAGTACATTAAATAGATGTTTTACCCATGTATTACCACAGATCATCATTTCTACAAATCTCTCACAGAATAGAAACTAACCCTTTCAAAATTCATTTCTGATATAACCCACAATGATCACAACACAAATGTGAGAGATCAACTGAATTCAAATTGAGATCAGCAGGATTTGAGAATCATGAGAAATTTCATACCCTCCAAATAATTAGTTTTACTTTAGTTAAGTAAGATATCAGGAGTGCAAAACAGTTCCCATTAAAGCCCTAACCCCCCCCCCCCCCCCATACAAAAAGCGTTACACAGAAACCTCAAATCGTAAACTTGAAATGGACAAGTTTGTTCAATCTGATTCAGCTTGACGCTGGTCCAAAGAGTGACCATTAACAATTATTTGGAAGACAATGTTTTTTACAGCTTCCACCCAACCCTGCCAACCTCGCCTTCCCACCCTTTGCTTTCCCAAGTTCCCCTACCTTGCAAACATAACGAAAGGAAAGATCAGTTGTAGAATATTTCAGAGTATCACAGACACTTTGTACATTAATCAATAACAGTTCAAATTTTGTATTCAAGGTCAAGAACTACAGTCAAGAATTTCACAATTTTAACAATGACCTATAATGAAACGTACCTCACATAATTCTTATTTATTAAAAGTGAATACAGTTTTGCAAAAGTAGCCAAATGCTACAGTATGTCTTTGAGAAATTCGAAGGCACCTTTGGAAGACTTCTGTTAAGTGATGTATTTGATTGATACATTACCATAATTTGTTTAAAACTTTAAAAAATTGATCTATGGAAACCTCGGTAAACAGTGCATTCACTAAAAAACGTTCCCTACTTTACTCATGCAGCCACATCGAGTGATTTGTTCCTTGACACAGAAGAACGATCGAATAAATTAAAACTTTAAACATGGTGGCGATATTTATCTTCTGATTCTGGTATAAATTAACCTTCAATTAAATGAATTGTTTTCTTCTAAAAAAAAAGGAAACAAGATTTGTTAACTTCTGTGAAGGCACATCTTGATGATTTCAACACATGTGTGGATAATGTACTGTATAATTCAGTACTGGATGCTTGTAGAATCATCATTGACTTAAAATTAAACTAACACCGATGGAAACCCCAGCAAGCATATCTACTCACCACATATCTTCTCTACTTTCCTTGAGCAGATTCATATGTTCCTCGACACAGAAGAATAATGATCACATTTTTAATTTCATTATCAGCCAGATTTACCTCCTGCTTTGTGATTTTATACAATCAATTAATTGGTATTATGTATCTCTACTTTGTGAAGATAAAAAGCACAAAGGAAAACAAATAAATTGCTGAGCATTGAGGTAGATTATAACTATGAATTTTTAATACCTGTCACCTGTCAATGGTGAAATCATCAAATTGAAGAAGATTCGTCTTGCATTGTGACTTACAGTAGGAACCTGAGATCTATGATTGCGTTCAAGCTGCTCCAAGATTCTTGGTCATCCAAAATAAAGTCGTTGCTCCAGAACAGCACAACGAAGGAGGAGGAGGTGGTGGTGGTGGGGGAGGAGGAGGAGGGGGAGATTGCACCAATGTGAGAGGAGTGGTACTCTGTGATTCCATAGAAGAGATGCCGTCCTGAGATGTATTGTTCATGTTTTCATTTCCAGTGATGACATCGTCGTTTTCCATCGGAATCACAGACGAATTGCACTCGCCGCTGCATGAATCTTCCTCGAAAGGTATAGGTGTGTTGGTCTTCATTTCCACAGCACAGTTCTCTAACATCTGTACATGTGAAGGTAAAGAAAATCAGTAAAGTTACCATTGCTGGAGAAAAGACTCCCCCCTAACTTGGATTATGAATTTATTAACTTATTAAAATATTAACTTATTTATGAAGATACACAACCAGCATTTGTTGTGAAAATGTGACAAAAATTTGCCAAATTTTACTACTGAACAATTAAAAAATTATTAAAAAAAATATTCATATGTTTATATTCATCACAACTGTACACTTAAAACAAGCAGGGTGCTTTTAACTAGAGGTGCTTGTGTTTTTTTTATTTTATGAGGGTAGACAATGTTTTCTATTTATGTGGATGTTCAAATCATTCCACTAAAAGAATTATTCATCCGGAATAACTACTGTTTCCATTTTTATTTGAGATGCTGATTAAACTAATCTTAGTCAGGAAAACAAAACCAAGAAAAGAAAGAGAAATCTTCAGTAGGAACGCCGTGTGGATGCATTTATGGAAACAAATTTCTCATCAGACTTTCCCCAGACTTTGTCATATATGTATATCTGTTTGTTTTATTTAAGCCTTCATACAAGACATGTTTAGATGTTTGAGGGTTTACTTTCTTTCCCCTTTTGGTCAAGTGATTTGCACAAGTATTAAGAAGACAGACTTTTCCAGGTCCTCTGAACAAAATGATACCACTTTACTTCAGGGTTGACAGATACACTCATAGTGCTCATCAAAAGTTTGAAACACACTTCTGATGGAATATGAGATGTTGTTTTAACTGGTAAATGCATCAAATCCGAGGAAGAACTTAAACCAATATTACTATCGATGATACGTAACATGAATCATGGTCCTGTACAGCAGAGAGGAGGTCTATTATATAAACACTGAGATACCACCCTGGATCTAACTCTACCTCCTTCTATATTTGAAGGGTACTTACTATAAAGGACTGTTGGGTTTGTGAGGTAGCATTAATGTAAAGTTATAATAGGCATTGTTTTCTGCTGAGAAACACATACCAGTCTAATTACCAGACATATCCAAAAGTCAAATTTTAAATATGTGTTACCAGATAAACGTTCAGTTCATATTATTTTGTTTTAGAATGAAACTAAGCTGCAATGCAATCCTTACAAGACATAAGAATAACCGGATATTAAAAGTGCAGCTTATTTCCATTATTAAACAAATTAAACGGCTGTTTAAACTTGTAACCACATGCGTAGGAGCCTAATTTGATTTGGGGGGGGGGGCTGTAACGACTTGCCCGAAAAATATAACCAAAATTTTTCGCGCGCTCACCATCATAATGTGCATATCATATAGGCATTCATCACATCACAGGCAAATAACCGATAAATGCCTATATGATATGCACATTAAGATGTTGAACGCGCGTGGAGCGCGCGAAAAATTTTGGTAATATTTTCCGTGTTTTTACCCTTCCATATTGGTTATAATTATTGGGGAAGTTGTTACAATAATAACGATAATAATATCAGTTTAACCATTGAAAAACACATTGCAAATTATTCTTCTTTCAGTAGGTGCCCAACAAATTCTCAGCATATTGGCCGAATTTTCACAAAAAAATTGGAAAACACATTGCAGATTTTTCTTCTTTCAGTAGGTGCCCAACAAATTCTCAGCATATTGCCCGAATTTTCACCCAAAGAAATTGAAAAACACATTGCAAATTATTCTGCTTTCAGTAGGTGCCCGAAAAATTCTCAGCATATCGCCCGAATTTTCACCCAAAAAAATTGAAAAACACATTGCAAATTATTCTGCTTTCAGTAGGTGCCCGAAAAATTCTCAGCATATTGCCCGAATTTTCACAAAAAAAAATTGAAAAACACATTGCAAATTTTTCTTCTTTCAGTAGGTGCTCAAAAAATCCTCAGCATATTGCCCGAATTTTGGTTGGGGGGGGGGCTGCAGCCCCCCAGCATCCTACGCCTATGCTTGTAACATACTGTAGGGATATACTTTAAATCATATGAAAAGTTGACAACTTCACCTGAGCACCAAGAGTGTTGACTGGTTTACAGTAGTCGTAACCTAGACGTTCGTAGAATTTTTCCTTGTCATAGGTGCAGAGGTATATGGCATCATACCCTTGATTTCTGGCATGATCTTCGGCTAGTTCCATCAATTTCCTCCCGAGGCCCTGACCTCGTCTCTCCTTTTGGATTACAACTGCAGAAAGGCAAACAGTGGACTTTCTAAATTGCAAATAGTTGTTCATTCATGCAGGTCTACATTATATCCATATCCATATCTTTTTTCCTTTTAGCATTAAAGGAGAAATATACCCTAGAATTTTCTGCATCGAAAACACTATTGCTCTTTTCAACAGAAGCAGCACAATGCTTGAAAACATTTCTTTCAACTTTAAGAAATCTATCTAATTGTCACCCATGGTATTCGCCATTTTGCTTGAATTCTGACAGTTACCGCCTGTTACGTGATTTAAGCAAGCCACATTTCGCATTTCAAAACAAACATTTCCTATGTGCCGTTCACGATAACAAAGTCAAATTTTTCTTCCGAAACACTTTCCGG
The DNA here is from genome assembly GCA_000934455.1 of Apostichopus parvimensis. Classification (NCBI taxonomy): domain Eukaryota; kingdom Metazoa; phylum Echinodermata; class Holothuroidea; order Aspidochirotida; family Stichopodidae; genus Apostichopus; species Apostichopus parvimensis. The sequence continues at coordinate 29,533 of KN889559.1, read as the reverse complement.
GCTCGGGAATTTGTGAAAAATAGAAAACATGGATGCATTTGGACTTGACCGCTATTAAATCGAGCCTGAATACACAGTGGAGTAACTGAGGCAACGAGACCTAGAGCTTGCTTAAAAGATCACATCTGTGGCTGACACTGGCAGTTACTCTGATGCAAGTACTGCCAACACTAGTAACAGTTCTGAGACGGAAGGGCAAGCCTGGTGCTTTTGTACGTTCTCTTTTCTCTTGGAACAATTTCCCGTCAGGAATGACATAATATCGTTTACCCTTCCATGCTTTTCCATCCCCTCTCCTGTTTACATAACCACATGCTTGGCAATCCAGCCTTTTGCACCAACATCCGAACAACCTCCAAGAGCATGTGTACAATTCATATGCTGAGAGGGGAATTGTTTAACTTATGATGTGGCTCGCTGACATCATTTTTGAAGCGCCCTCGTTACATAATTCTTGAAAATCTGCATCTGCCTAATTATTAGTTATAAAATATTGTCCACATTTGGACATAGTCATTTCCCCTTTCGTAATGCCTTTGTCTACATCAGGGTCTTCTCTTTGAAAATCCAAAATTGTGAGATTTATACTGTACAGAGAATTTTAGTCTTCCAATAGGCCTAGCCTTATCCACAGTTTCCTACCGAGTGACACCAAAAACGAAACTATTTATGGCAATTCTCGTTCTATACAGTAAACTTGTATGTATAAATTGAGAAATATGTACCTCAACGTCTCTGTGCCCATTTGTCAACATACAGTATAACCTTTCATCAACATACATGTGATGTTTACACGATGAATTGGGTAGATTTGTAACAAGGTTTATTCAGTAACTATAATACAGGTTAGGTGTGATCTCAAGATGGCTGCCTTTGTTTACATACATGTGGAGGGCCGTATTTACATTTACAGTAAATGAAGAATACAAGCTCATACATACGGTTATCATTGGTGCTTGGTGATATAATCAAAGACATTACAATACAGAAGATAATATATGCCATCACTGCATAATAATAGGGACCCCACATACCTATTCTACAGTATGTCATATACTGCAGTAATATTATACATTTGAAACTTGTCAAAAATGCCAAATTTATGTCCCTGTATCTTATCTAGATATTACAATACCTGTCTCAATGAGAACGCTCTTTTTCTGGGCTAAGACTTTCGCTAAGCGACAGTATCCAATTACCCGTTCTTTTCCTTCTTGGGTTTCTGTCATAACCAACGAATAAGGTAAACCAGTACAAGACTTTTCCAGGCTATGGAGTCTAGACAAGAGAAAAATATTGAACATATTCTCAAAATGAAGTCACAAAGTTTTTACATGCAAACTTTTTATCTATAAAGTAGTATCCCCAACATCATGAACAATGCACTGGGTATACTATAGGGCCAATGCATTTCATTTCTGTCCCTATGAAAACAGCCAGATGGTGTAATTATATGTTAAAGACAGGAGTACTTTCAAGGGAAAGGATGAGATTGTACACACCAGCCCTTTTCCCCCTCCCCCACCCCTGTCCCTTTTTGAAAATGTTATTAGCACAACTGTGCCTGGAGAACTAATTACAGACCTAATTTATAGCCTAGCAATACCTCAGAATTTATCAATTTAACATCGATCTTATCATTTTCCTGGGGGTCAGGGAGGATCAGATCCCTGACCCTCCTACATGGGAGTGGGCTTCAACTACCTCCAGGACACACTTTTTTCCCCCTTTACCTTGGAAATCACTAAAGTTTCTGGTAAATGAAAAAGGATATCCAGGGTAAAATTATGTGGGTGTCTCGTATTTAGCAGTGAAATCCTTTTACAAATTTGGATAACTTGGAAATACTTTGATTGTCTCTACATAAATTACATCTGCTTTATGAATTTTTCTGACTTTCTTCTTTGCAGTAAGATACAGTGCTTATAAACAAGAGGCTGGGCAGGACAGCCAGACAACTTGATCCACTCTCAACCCCTTACATCGAGACGTGTAACTGTAATACTGAATGATCATGCCAATGTCTCATCAATTTAGTATCAAAAGAAATGCCAGCCTAAGAATGTTGTACTAAAGTGAAGAACTTACAGAATAAAGTTACATTCCTTATTTATATCCTTCCTCTTCCTTGTTTGGAATGGGAGATGGGGCAGGAAGGAGATTGATTCTTGGCTATTGAATTAACTTGGAAGTGGACACGAGTAGCCATGAGTGACATTACATGACAATGAAGGGGACATGACATTGCATAGTGTGTGTTAAGTATTTGATCAGCAGTGAGCAACATCAAAACAATTTGCATTATCCAAAAATAACTGTAGGTTAAGTCAAACCATCTATTTTTTTTTATTCTCCTTCCTGTTATCTTGCCAGGTTTCAATAGACATTTCAGGAATTGTTATTATTAGTGTTCAAACGATTATGCATAACAGAAAATACCGATTACCGATTATTTTTTTCATAATCGTACCGATTCCGATTCCGATTATTTGAAAATGAGAAATATCCCGTTTATACGAAATCGGCAATAAACTTTGACAGAAACAATTATTGTTGTGATTTTGCCCTGTTTCCTTTTGCTTAGTTGTATGTACCAAATAACCTCTGGAGTTTCTCGGAAAGAAAAAAAAAAAGTTTTTTTTTTTTTGAATTTCCAAAATACGGAAATATGACATCCTACCTAGTCAGCACTGTGCTAAGCGAATGGCCTAACCACCTCGATGTGAATGTCACCTGTTAATGGCTTGAAATGGGCTAAGAATAGTTACTCAAAATATCCATCTCAAAAAGTATCTCAGACAAACCATCCATCTTCAATCTTTACCAAAGTGTAAATTTTAATTACATATTGCCTTCATTCCGACATTATTTTGTACTTATTTTCAGTATTATACCGTTTATGAACAAATAGAAATGTTACGAACTTGAAGTTAAACATACCTATTCGTTACCTTTTTAACTCCATTCAGGTTCAATTAGTAAATGTAAGCTTAGGTCAATCAAACTGAAAAGCAAATTGTACCATCGTAACTTGTTTAAAATTACTCTAAAATGTAATACCAGATTGATGTAAAGAAATAATAACAACTAGAAACTACTCCAATATAAAATATAACATTCCCTCTATAAGACATAGCACATACAGTACCTTCCAAACAAATGCCGATTTCCAGCAAATTTAAAGTTGTAAACTAAGCTACGCATTTTTTTTTTTTTGCAAACCGATGGTTAGGCTACATTTCCCATTGACTTAGTGTGGTTGTTAGGCTAACATGTGGTCGAAGATTGCACTTTCCATGGATATTTTTATTTTTATTTGCGACACAACTAGAGCGAATAAACAGATGGCAAGGTAAGATTTCCATGCAGTTGACTTAGTGTGAAGTAAGGCTACCATGTGGTCGGAGATTTGTGGGATTTTAGGTTATTTTCGCTGGTACTGAAAATGCTTTTCGGACGGAGGCCGTAATGCCACGGGAACTTCCCGGTGATTTTGCGCGACCCTCCCGCACTGCTTCAAATTTGATGCGGGCGGATGTGAGAACTGTTTGCGCGCTTCGCGCTGCAACTGCAATTCCTAGCTAAAGCAAACGCATGTCACAATTAATTTTACACAGACACCTGATATAACGAGGGCGATTTTCTTATATTTTTTTTTCTTCTCGCACTCGTAATTGTTCTTTAGGAGGGCTTTTTTAGCACATTCGTTAATTCGCGGAATTGGTATTGCTTCTATGCTTACTGTGCCGAGAAATATGAAGTCACTAACCACGAGGGAAGCAAAATCGGCGACCCTGGCAGCCTAATTTGATGAAATTACATTGTGAAAGACGTTTAGAGGGTGTCTTTATTTTAATATTTCGTAGTTAAAGAACAAACCTAATACATCAGTTGATATTTTCAACTTCCACGTTTTTGAATCATGATATTTTCACCTTCCATATGTTTTTGAATAATCGGTATGACATAACTGGTATTCCACGTAATTTTTACCGATTCCGATTATGTTCCGATTATGCAATAATCGGGCCGATTCCGATTCCGATTAGGTTAATCGTTTGAACACTAGTTATTATCATGACCGTTTCTTTCGAGGTAACGCTGACTTTGATTTTACCTGACTCACTGAGCACGTCACCGAAAATGCGGTCGAAATTTGTCATATTACTACTACTTCGTGGAACACATCAAGCTAGGCATACTGCACGCTTGATATTAGGCTAGGCCCATGTTCTTGTATATCACTATACTATTATTAACATACCTTTACAATTTGGTACAAAATCTTTGCGGGCTTACCTCATCGCCTTACTTCGCGGCCACTCACTATTGATGACTTCAACACATTCATCTGTCAAGTCCCTTCTTTGGTGCAGAGGATAGAGTTGCACGGCCATGTTTTCTTTACATACTCAAACATGGAAAATTCAGATAGTTACGTTCACCCATAGAAATTTATTCAATTTCTATGCGTTCACCACACTCGGTGGAAGCATATGGTTCTTCATCGCATAGAAATTCATCATATCTTCCCCTTTGATCAGGTGGTTAATCATGTGATGTATTATTACTCTGACGTCACTAATAAAGCGCTTTATGTAAACTGCGCATTTGCGAATGTCTGTACAGAACAGCCCGAAAGGCTGCAAACGCAAGGCAGTAAGGGCAAAACCTCGTGACTCGAAAATAGTGAAAGAAATGTTCACAAAGAAATCGAAACACGCTCCCAAAACAAGTCGAAATAGTTAAAAGCAACAGTTGAAACAAGGAGAAAGTAAAAGTTTGGATAATTCATAAGGAGATGGAATTTGAGAGAGAGTAAGTGGGAGGCACGAAGTTCGAGGGCAAAAGGCGTGACAGAGGGAGGGGATAGAGGGGGCGGCCACATAATACCTGTTAGGTAGCCCACAAAATAATGAATCCTCTGTGGATGTCGTACTCAATTAACCAGTAGGGCACTTGTGCTCCTGGAAATTATGCAAGCCCCGGGCGGTTACTTCAAATTGGCGCACTTTACGAGTTTTCAAAGGTGGGTGGGAAGGGAACGTTCTCCCGGGCCACTCCCATCCCCCGAGTCGTAGGTTTGGGTTCGAATGACATTACGATTATTTAGAAGAGGGAAATTATAAAGCCACAGCCTAAGTCGATTTATCATTCGGAGTGATGCGTATAGGCCTATAGCTGACATAAAAACGAAAAAGACTGTAATAAAGATGAAGGATCAAACTGATCTTTCGAATTATATATTTCTTTTTTCAATCGCTGTATGTTCTGTAGTCATGCGCGCTTATTTCCACCTGAATTTCATAGTGGATCTAACTGAATTTAGGCTGAGATTTGTCCATGCCTGCTTGACTTGTGTTTCCCGAGTGGTGAGGCTGGAGCGGAGCCCTCAGCCAGTGCCCCCAGAAATGTGTTAGCAAAAAAATACATTTATTGACGGATAAATTTCAATGATATGTTTATACTGCCCCTCATTTGTACCTCAGGGAGTTAAACAGTTCACAGCTTCTCTCCACCTAGCATTTCTAACCAAATGGTCCAATCCATTTTGATTTTGCATATAGGCCTACCTATCCTTTTTATATCAGGGGAAAGGAAGTTTGTTCTCCCAACCATCCCGTCGATAAAAAAGAAACAATTGCAAGATAAACTTTGGCAGTCTCTTAGGAAAATTCTTCTGTCTTTGTTTAAATACCCACTTCTTTTTCATTCTTTTTTTGTGCCAATATAGATTTTCTCTTATGAAAAGTTTTCATATTTTTAGATAATTGTATGCATGTCACAAAAATTCTCTGGGAAGGGAAATGGAAGCTAAGGGGATGGAAGAGGGGGGAGGGGAACGTTTTACTTAGTTAACATATTTCTAGCTCTGCTATTCAGTTCTAAACCCTGTTCTGAGAGAACTACATACTGTAGCAAACAGATAAGTCAAATGTGAGAAACTTTTCATAGGCTTGAATCTTGTCAAGAACTTAAAAAACCATTATTGCCTTTTTGATAGATATCTTACTGTAAATACATTATGAAAGCTAGCAACAAAGTTAAAAATAAAATATAAAATAAACTCAAGCATAGAAGACTTTCAGTCTATTCAGATATATTTGTTTGTGATCAGAATACGATGATTATTACCTGATCAGGATGAGAACTGCCTGTTCAAATGGTAATATGCATTCTATTTCTTAGTAATTGAGGCTAGAATTGAGTATGATTACTAAATTTTTCTGTAAGTAGTATTTGAAATCACAAAGTGAAATTTCAGCTTCAGAGGACTGACCTTTTATACCAAAGAACCATGATTACTTATACGTGAGAAAACTCGAGGCGACAACACACACGCTTATCTGGTTACAATATCAATAATATACTTTACAAATCCATCACCATAGCAATCCAAAGATAAAAACAGAATTCAATGACTGTATGTTGCTCAGCTAGTTGAAATGAGAGTTGTATTAAAAACATCATTTGTTGCAACTTATGTAGTTAGTCAGTCATTGAAGGCGAAGAAAGAAGTAGCTTTCACAAAAGATACTATTTTGTTTCCTGTCTATTCATGATGAAGCTAGCAATTCGAGTGTCTTGCAATCAACCCAGTTCTTGTACAGTCACTGCACAGCAAACTGTGCTTGTTGAGAAAGTAATCATGAAAGATCTAGCAATATCAGTGTCTTACAATTGGCCTGAAATGCAGTCATTTTATGGTCACCATGCAGCCAAATGTTCATGCTGAGAAAATCATGTGGCCTGTAGCTGTATAACATGTCAAGTTGGGTATAAATCACATAACAATTTAAGCATATTTATGAGCTCATACTCCAATCACTTGGAATATGAAGAAAAGAAAAAGAAAAGGAGTATTTCCCTTTAACAGAAAAGGATTGTATTTTAACACCGATTACTAAACCATTTTAATATCCTACAGTATATCGTTTTATTTGGCAGAAAATTGAATAACAGCATATTCCCCTGATACCATCCATTCTGGATTCCTTGCTTCTATTTTTGCGTCGACCCCTTTCTGTAACCCCACAACTACATCGGCTTTGAGTGTTCTTAAAGCACAGTGGGGTGCCGGATTAAACCCGCCTAAAGCCCTCTCATAAGGTTCCGTGTGACTCCACTCTCTGTCACCGACAAGTTTCCGGTAATTGAGGTCTCCCTTCAAGAAGATTAAGTCGGAATGAGTGAGTTCTTGATACAAATCTGGGCTAATTGATTTCATCTCGCTAAAGTCATGACAGGTCGTCCAGAAGGGGTGATCGTGCACAATCCATCTGCCATTTTCCATGTAATCTCGCCACTTGTTGCCAAAGGACGAGAGCAGTTTATCTTCCGAATCGGACAGCTGTTGCAGAGTCCAGTGGAAGTCGGACGCGGTTACGTCTGAGACGAACCAAGGCATAGCTTTATAATGAAGATGAACGGACGTGACCAGACTGGTGGACATCATGAAATCTGCTAGACATAGATCCGTGAAGAGTTCAAAGCCAGCGTTGTCTAGAATGATATCCAACCTCAGTGGTTTGTTGCTGTGTGATTGTAAAAGCTGCATTGGCCAAAAGAAAGTAAACAAATGAATGAACGAACGAACATATAAATAAAACAGAAAGGAAGGGTGAAAAGAGACAAGCGAAATGTGAAAAAGTAAAAGTTAAAACATTAAATTTTAGTTACCTGTCCAAATTTCCATTATTTACAAATCATGTGTTTTTTACCTTAAAGAACGTTGGGAGGGGGGGGACCCTTAAACTTTCAAAAATGCCATGCTAAATATCTCAATTGTAGATATGGTGACCATTCAGAAATTATAAATAATCATTAACATTTTTGTGATCAACTTGAACTGACCTTCCAAACCTGTTCCACATGATTTACCAGAATGTACGGCCTCAATCGTTGCAGAGGTTCAACAGGACTTATCTTCTGAGAATTTTCAACTCCAGCAGAAATAGATAAATCACACTTATTCCCCCATAGAGAAATCTGAAAATAAACATAAGAAAAAAAAAAAATTCACCTCAGATAAAAATTTAAACGAAACTCCTGGCATAATTTATCTCTGCTAGTATACGGTAACCTCGACCAACGAAATCCTTTTCATAAATGCGATTTCATAGCTTTAAAGAGGAAACAATTATGGTGTCCCTCTGACAGCTTAAATCAATGAGATCAATCATCTGTTAGATATTAAATTGTACCTTTTATTTTAAAGTAACAGGGCAAATCATGTTTTAACACAACTGAGTAGCTGACCCTTTCTAACTAATTGCTTACTAATTGAGTACAAGAAAACAAATAAGGTTCTGTAGTGCGCCAGAGGCACTATACATGTCAAAGAGATACATTCATATTCATGAGCTCTAAGCTACATAATAAATCTTCAATAAAGCTAACTTTACATAAAACTATGGGTTTACTTGTAGAAGAGGCTTGAAAAACAAGTTTAACAGACTGCTAGGATGTGAAGTCAAGAGGCTCAGAAGCCTGGGAAGAGGCAAATACTTTTTATTTGAGAAAATTATCCAGTTAAAATGTTGTGTAAAAGTAAGTTGGCCTGATGTTTCGATCCTAGCAGGATCTTCTTCAAAGGCTAAATGACAAGTAACAGTAACAGAAGGGACAGTTAAAATGTTTTCAGATTCTGAGAAATATCAATATATTGATAAATATCTGATTGGTAGAACAAAGCTACAATTGAGAATGATTGTTTATGACGAGGAATCTTGTCACGAGAGACCATTTTCGGTATGTCATAGCGTATTTTGCTGATGTTTGACTGGTACTGTATATTGGAAAGTTTGTTCACCTGTATAACTTCGGAGAAAGATTCAAAGTTGGCGGCTCCCTTTTTCAGAGTTTCTTGTAAGTGAAGCGAGAGTGTAATCAAGGCGTCTCTGGAAGTCTCCAATGCCTGTTCCTTTTGATTTTGAAAAGGATCAAAGTCCCTCAGGTGTTGACTAAGAGAAAGAAATCAAGATGATATGATTTGGTTTCATTTTAGACTATATTTTGACAGATTGCGCTTTTCAGTACAAATTATGTCGACAATACTGCACACCGTACATGATTGAATAAACCAACAAAAAATGTCATGACAACATGTTCCCTCTACTATGTCTTGTATATAACTCAGTCCAATTTTGTCTTCTAATTTTTAATTTGAGAAAAAACCTTAGGAGTTGGATAGACACTTTCAATTCAACGTTTTCTCGTTTTGGTAACTTTGTTTTGTTATCCTACACATTATTACATTATTTTGAGTATTTCCTGTTTTGAGTACAGTTGCATCGATTACCAGCGTGCACTACAGGTATTGGCCAATAGTGACGACACAGGTCTAATATTGGTATCGGTAAAGTTTGCATTCGATATTTAAATACCAATATTGTTGGTCATAAATAGTTGATATCTTTTGTGACCTAAAACTTCATATTTGCAACGTTTTTTGGTTGTAAATATCGGGATCGACGGTTATTGGGATCTAAGTTATCGGATATCGGTGAAATCTGACATATAAGCGATATCTGTGCGGCACTCTTTTTTAATGACAGGTTTCCTAAAGATCTGACATTGAGTAGGTATATTTGGATAGTTTCAGTGTGCTAGTTGCCAAACACGAAAAATGCAATTTGTCAAATTGATCACATCACTAGATCTATGAGAATTAAAAAAAAATGTAAATTAAAAATGTGGATGTTATAACAATTACCTCTTTCTGATTCCCTCATTTATGCTTCTGTACATGTAACACTCAACGTATAGCCAAGAGGCTGTGAAAGCACTAGGAGG
>KN889557.1:41885-58151 GCA_000934455.1 Apostichopus parvimensis | reverse complement strand
TACATACGAGTAAGTTGCACGGTCAGACTCAACAATTATGATTTATTTCAAGGTTTTTTATTGCTTTAAATCTTTGATAAGATTCTGACAGCTCATACCTGGGCAAGATGTCTTCATTGAGTTGGCCTAGTTACACCAAGCCCTGGACATTACATGGCACACTTGAGTTGAATTTAAGGCTCGGAATTAAACCTGTGGTGATGTAAAACTTTGATCTGAAACAGTACGATACCATGACAGGTATATCACAAGCACTATATACACATATCACGTTATCAGATCCAATTGCTTGGTCCCCAGACGATTGTTAACCATTCACCCTTCCCTTCTCCTCAACTCATTTGCACCCACCTTCCCCACCCTGCCCTTATGTGGTATATATGCTACAATCTGCATTTGGTGTGTTACAGCTCCCTGACCAGTGTAAACAGGTCCCCCATGTAAATGTGTTGCAGGCTTTTTGTCTCAATGACTCTTGAAGTAAGTCTACTGTTAATCTGTCCTTATAGGTACTATGCCATAGTGTCCTTTCCTGTTAAGCACTGTCAGGCAATTGTGTTAAAGAATAGTGTCCCATACAATAGTGTCCAAAGGGAGGTGGTTTAACCTTTGGTATTTGAATAATGGTTATTAATATATATCTATGAAAACTATGGTATTAACTACACATTTTACAATTATAGGTATACAGAGTTGGTTGCCAACTAGTTCTAAACATTACGTTTCAGTAACATCATATAATTATGATATTAATTCGATCATGCCATACAATGATGGGAGACATTTTAAATCGGATACTTGCATTTTCAAGACCTACTTTTACCTTACAGTTAATAATTAAAAGATTATTTAGTACATGAACATTTTGTCTGCGTCATATTTTCCAAGGACATCTCACTAAATTAATTAGGTGCACACAAATTTTGAATGAGAGCTTACAGTAGTACCTTTCTGGAGTAAACAATTTACAATTAAGTGCTGTTTCTGCTATAGTTTAAATATGCTCATGGATTAAACCAGTTCTGATGGATATACAGCTATTGCTCAAAATTAACAAGTATGCCATACAGCTGTAGTGGCCAAATATAATGTGAACTGCATGTCCACACTGTGTCATGTTTCTTTGTTTAAGAGTTCTTTAAGCAATCAAGTAGAACACTGTCGACGTTGAGTATTAACATGTTATATTTTATTGCGTAACATAGTCATACTGTACAGGACAGATATCGGACGACATGTCCAAGATTACAGACGTGTTGACAGATGGAGAGACAGGGTGAACAAGGACGAGCAGACGGCATGCTTTAACTTATTTATATCAATATGCAAATGCACAGCTCAATAACAAACAGGTGCAGATTATACAATGTAGTGCATCGTTTGCACATGGACATCTTATGAATATTCAATAACATTTCTACATATTCGTCCCTAAATCAGGTTTTAATTCCTCCCCTAAAAGCCATTATATAAAATCCTGTATGAAAGTTATATCTTCAAGTGTGTCATCATTATACACAAGCAGATCTGCCCATCATCTATTCTTAATGAAATTAAGTAAAATTGGCCATTAAGGTATTTTTTTGGTGATTAAAAACATGTATCTTCTAATACCTGTCTGACAGGTATTATCCAAGATCCTTCAGTACCTTCAAATTATTTGTATGTTGCATAACGTTGCATAACGTATACAATGTGTTTGTGTTCATGATAATATATTATAGGGCAAAAGTAAAAAAAAAATTGATCAAACGAAAAACCATAAATTCCCACAGCTGGATAATAACCCCATCATTGTTCACCCTGATTGCACTTTTTGATCACTCCTCTGTACTTTTGATTCCTCGCATATGACGTCACTTCCCCCCCTCGACATGAGTTCACATTTTTCGATGGTAAAAATCATCCTAATACGATTTATCACGCCAACTTATACCTCTATTAATAGTTTGATTTGAACTTAATCACGCAATGAGAGTCACAAAAAAAATCTTTATGACTCAAATACAATTCACATCATTGCTCGATTTTTAATTCCTTTCTTGTTTTCTCTCCACCTAATCTTCACTCGAAAAATAATTTTACCATGTCGTCAAACAATTTTGATAAGGAAATACAATAGCAATCGTATCGTCGGGTGACGGCAGTACGGATTCCTAAATCCCATTTTGGTACTTTGTAAAGTTGTTCTAATATGTTCCAATTGAAACAGGAAAACTGTTATTGTTCATTATTACATCCTATATGATTGTATAATTTCGAAGTTCAAACTGTGAGAAAATTGTATTATCTTAGGTGACCGCGGTTTTGATTGCACTTTCAGACAGGGCAGTCGAGAGACCCATCATGGCTCCTCATATTACGAGATTATTTCCTGCCATGACAATAATTCCTGCATTCAAACCATTCTATAATGAGTTAGAAATGCAAGATATTTGATTCACGACCATTCCAAGGTCTCATAACGTCGCCACGGGTTTTCATGAAACGCCGATATTTCGGAACTTGTCAATTTATTTGTACAGTCCCTTTTGGAAATTTACAAAAATTTGTCACTGATTATACGCCCACTTGGCATTGATGGTGATGTTACCATCATTAAAAAGTGAAAAAACAAACATGTTCAACTTTGTTATCGCAACAATGTTGTCTTCTCGTTAGGATAGAGCAGTATTACTGAAAATGTAATTATTAAACTGTCCAATCACAAGATAATTTATGGTCAGGTCCCAAGAACGATCAAGTCTAAAAAAAACAGATGTGTATGTGGGTGGGAGGGGGGAGGGATGGGAAGAAATGTTTGAACAAGATGAAAGGCAGATGGTAGAGAAAATAACTTTGGTACTAGTTCACTTATAAACCTACTTGTTTTGATGATCTAACCCTAGACCTATAGTGTGCTTTAGATATATATGCATTAGTATGAATTGCCTACAGGAAACTCTTCGAAGGATTATCAGACTAAATTAATTAATGTAATAGAGATATAACTGTTTTAATAATGGTATAATATACATTGTTATAATCATTTGCTGGTTGTTTTGAATTATCCTTGTGATAGCGTGACAAAATTGTTAGCAAACTAATGTCTTCAGTCAAGAGTTATTGGATTTCCTCCTTCGTTACAATTACGGGACGCTCGTATGGAAATGTTACGGTGCTGTCAAAAATGTTAATTTTGTAAATGTTAAGTTTTCTTCAACAAACATATTTTGTAAAATCTGTGACAAAATGGTTAATTCCTGAGCAATTTAACATTTTGCAACAAAATGATGCATAAAATTAATCAACTGTCATCAATTTAACAATTTACAGTAAAATGATACAGTTCACTTTCAAACCGAGTGCTTCAGAATGTCATCATTTCAAGGTTTTGATGAATGCAGCAAAATTAAATTAAAAGAAAAAAAGATTGTGATATGTTGACATATATACTGTACCAGTTAAGGAATGTTAGCCAGTAAGGTTACCTGTGCTGTACTGTGGGTATTCATTTCAAATTACCTTCAGTAAGAGACCGGTTTGTGGGGATCTCCTTGTCCTATTTCGATCCCTACCTGAAGTATTGTCCTATACTATATTAAACAGTATAAGTTATGGCAGTGCTCAGTATACAGTAAATGGTCAGTAGAAATTATCTCAATATATTAACAATGGATTATTCAGTAGTTCATTCCACTAAAAGTACAATGACTTTCATATTAAGCCTTTTTTTTTCTATTTATTAAATAATATTACCTTTAGAGTTATAATATCATTGCCAAAGTTTTTTTTCAATTTTTTTTTTTTTTCAAGTCGACTATAAATTTGATTTAATTGTACTTACTTGTATTATCTATGAATAGACTATAAAACTCCATTAATAGATCGACGAAGAACTTAATGAGATTTAAAGGAAAGTATTAGATACTGGTTTATTAAAAATTTGTAAATTATGGAGATCGGCGAGGTACACAATGCTTTATTGAACTCACGAAGCTAGTCATGCTAGCAATCTATTGTTGTAGAACTGCAATAACTCTTTACCCATAATTTGAAGTCAAATAATACAAAATTGCAACTAGTATAAATGTTGATATCTTTTAAAAATATAGGTATATAATTAGGCGTATCAGGGTACTTTTAAGTTGCCGTATAACAGAATTATATAGCTAGACTGTACAGCAGGGGTGGGCAACCTACGGCCCACAGTCCACATGCGGCCAGACAGTGATTATTTTGCGGCCCTTGAGATGTCTCAAGAAAAAGAAAAAAAACAATCTATTTAGCATCATCACAAAAAACGAGCTAGCTGCTTAGAATTTATCGGCACTAATGATGCTGTCAGGTAGGCCTATTATCCCCTTTAATTATGAACTGTACTGTATTGACATTATGTTTTTGTGAATACAGATTAAGTACACACACCTATTGCTTGAAAGTCCTCGAAATCAAAGGTATGAGATCAACAGCATATATATATATGTGTGATACATAATTGAAAACGTAATGAGTTGGAAAATCCAGAACAGTGAATAAACTTCCAGCCTCTACCGGGATTCGAACCCGGGCCTCCTGCTTTATATGCCGACACCCTAACCACTAGGCTATGGACACTGATTGTATGTCCAGAGGTTCGAAACCGGTAAGGAAGATTGTAATTCCACTGTGGACGTTTGTCACCTGTATCGAACACTACTAGTTCTGTTTTTGTCGACATATTTTGCCTTACTCTAGAAATCAAACATGATTCTAACTAACTCGAAGTCATTTGTGATTCCTAAAGCCGGACCTCGAAAGAAATACTTTGAACAGACTTTTGTTAATGAAATGGAGGTAAACAACAAATATATATTACAGATGTACAGTATCTGGGGTCCCCAGAAGTATAAAGTGAGTTTCAGACAATGAGAAGTTTTTTGTTTCTAGTTACTCTTGAGAAAACAAATGACTTAATGATTCTCAACATGTTGTACTAATTAAGTGGCAGACTTGAATGTTTAATGCATTTCCTTTTTCTCGCTGTTTTTTCAAGCAAGATCTGCTGCCAGTCTTTTTCTTTTTTAGATATATATTTTGTGAATGAATGAGTCTACACAACTGTCATAACCCTTTAGTAACTTTCTAATCTCTTGCAGGTACACCTGTCAATCGGATACCAATCATGGCTAAGCAGGTACTGGACTTATATGAACTCTACAACCTAGTGGTAGCCAAGGGTGGCCTGGTGGAGGTCATCAACAAGAAACAGTGGCGGGAAATTACAAAGGGACTCAACTTACCAGCCTCCATCACCAGTGCCGCCTTCACACTAAGAACTCAGTATGTTAACATTTTTAAATTTTAGAATCGTTAGAATTTTTGGACCCATGATATAAGAAATTTTTTTAAAAAAGGCTCAAGTCTTGCTTTGGCCTTTGGGATGTAAATGAAACCTTCAAGTTGGCGAGTTAGTTTACATTCTGATTGTTAATAGAAAGTCAATAGTAGGAGTCAATTTATAAACTCAATTTAAAAGATATTGTTACATACTTTGCCTAATTATTGTCTCTGCTGATACAGTATTTTCCATAGCCTTGTTTATCATTTGTCTCAAAATTATACTTTGAAGCAAAATTTGCTATTATAACATTTCATGAAGATCATATTGCCTCCATACAATAAAATTCAAATTCTTATTACCAGACCTGATTGGGGTACAGACAGGCATTGTCTTCTCATGCAGTTTAATCACCCCACAGTATGACGCGCAATAATGCTACATTACATCATTGAAACCGTGCACAGTGGAACACTTCAGTACTGAGATTGGCCTGTTAGAAAACCAGGCGATTCACCCTCTAAAAACTGTAAAATGCCACAAAAATATGTGAGAAACCTTATACATCAGCTGCAGGTCCCCCTACACCAGGGAGGGGGGGGTTGGACAAAGGAGGAGGAGAACGATCAGAGCCTGGTCTCTTCAACAATTTTCTCAAGAATTCTGATATGAGTGATTTTCACATGCAACCAATAATAATAGTGCTGGAAATGTCTATAGAAGAATTGCCTACCACCTAGCTACACATTCCCTACCTGACCCCCAACCTTGAAATCTGGAAACATTTTGTCATGGTCCTTGACTTACAGTTGATCACATTTTGTTACTTTTTCAAGTGCATACCCACAGACTCACTGGTCGTTTGTCACTTTTGCACCTGGCAAAATGTTGCAGCTAAATTCTATGTCTTTGAAATTAACACTTGGAAGCACCTCAGTTCCTTTAACTGGTCATAAACAGTATCCATTAAGGGCAGTATGGCAACCACAACCCAAATCTTGCGATGTAGACTATAGATTAGGGTGGTTCATGGCTTTATTGTTAAAGGAAGGGGTGTCCGGGGGGGGGGGGGGGGTTTTCAATGCAAATCGGGTGCTACTGTAATTTCCATTTGCAACTTCTCTAACTACTTTTGTGTTGCACTTAGGCCTACATGTTACTCAGTTTTCCATTTTTTTGTGTGTAATATTAAATGTGTAAGTCATTGAAAAAGTGTAAATCTTAGGTGCTCCTCCCCTTCCCCTCTCCCTCCCCTTCCCCCTCCCCATTCTCCCATGGCCATAGCCCTGTATAAAATTAATGGAAATTTTTGAGTTACTACATATGTAGTAACATATAACTGCAAGCACCATCAGTGTGCTGCTTTCAATAGTGTTACATGTTGAATTTATTCTGCTTTACACCATAACTGGCAGCATTCAAGAACAATTGTCATAAGTACTACAAATATAAGAATGGCACAAAAGTCATGAAAAAACATGTAACTGCTTTAACACGTAGTGGATGGTCTGTAGCAGACATAATGGTCTTTCTGAGCAAACAGTTACTCAATATGTCAGCCCATTTCACAAAGCAACAAACGATGGTCTTTTTTATGCATGTACATGCATGAATAAGACCATCATATTTGCTTGCCTTCATAAAGTGGATTTCAGGACTAAAATAAGAACAAAACAGGGTTATCAGGCATGTGCCCACGCTGGGCGGCACTGGTCGGCCCCATCCAGCACTAAAAATTACCGCCCAGCACTGTCTTAAAAATCGTGAATCCCGCCCAGCACTATTTTCATCTGAAATCCCGACATTCCTAACAATATATTGAACATAACTTGGGTCTAGCCTATGCCAAAATCATACAGATTAATAATGCATCAGTTATGCATGCGAGAAACATCACTTACAGCTCTCAATCGGTCCCTTGTAAAATCTCTTTGAAACAAACTAATAACTTTTACCAGGTAGGCTACGTAATATATTTCACTAAAACTTAAAAAATGTAAATTTTTTAGCAAAACTAGTACTTGTGTATATGCTTAAAAAGCTACACAAGTGCCAGCATTTGGCATCTGAGCACCTTCAAAAATCGACCCCTCCCCCAGGACGGCGATCAGTATACCCGGCACTCAGGAAATCCTGGGCACATCCCTGGGTTAAACTCTGTTTGTCATGTAACACTGACCCAGATAGTCTGGTTATATGGCATGCTCGGATCAATGAAACACTGTAAAATGATCTCAAGGTCAAATGGACATTATATGTTGACCTTCACAAAAAATAATTTCATAGCTCAGGTTAAAGTGTTATTTTACACATTTTGCTTTTGTTTCATTTTTAGTTATTATGTTATTCAGTAGCCCATGAGGTGGTTGTTCTGAGGAAAGTTTAGAAATGTTGGGGGAGTAGCTGGGAGATTAGGGGGGGGGGGGCCGTATTAGATAAAGTTAACACTTTATAGGGGCTTTCAAAGTAGCACCAACTTAGTTACTGTACTACAGTACTAAAGGCAGTTTGTGATAATTAAAGAATTCTGTATTAGCGTTCCATAGTGTAATAAATCATCTCTCACATGATGACAGTTTGCTCATCTATGCCGGAGTCGTGTCTAGACTCAGTGGCGTGCGTGCAAACATCCCCTTCTCCCGCCACACTGCAAATCTATGCCTGAGTTGTGACTACCCTAAGTGGCCTGTGTGCAAACATCCCCTTCTCCCTACCCACACCTGCATCATCAGTCGGAGGAAAAAACATTCAGTTGGGAGATCTTTGGAATATCCCCCAAAAAAGTATTTCATAGCACAATCTTGTGTTTATACCTGTATATCACACCCAGAAATTGCATCATTTTAATGTCTAAACCAGAACATATTGGAGGGCCACATTCAAGGACCCCACAGCTTGCACAACCCTCACTCATGATTCAATGCCCCACAGCCACACCCCACATCCCTAATAGTATTGATCAACAAACTTTGCTGCCAGAATCAGACAGGGAAAATTGTTTTGTCTAGGTTCCTACAAATTTCTTCTCAATATGACAATTTGCCTGATTGCAGCACTATATTTGTATTTACATATGATTAACAGTCTTGTATGAAAAATATATATATGTTATGCAATGTTAGCTTCTTATTTTGCATCTACAAAGCTATTAGTTAGCTAGACCTTTCACATATCAATAACTTGTATTCTCTCATTGTCTGGCAGGTATATGAAATACCTCTACCCATATGAGTGTGCTATGAAAAACCTGAGCTCTCCCTCAGAGCTCCAAGCTGCTATAGATGGCAACAGAAGAGAGGGGCGGAGACCAACCTTCCATCCTCATGGACCGATGTCGTACGGTCTTCACCCATCACCGTTATCTCCATCACCCACCATGATTCCCCACCCTTCTAGGATACCAGTCACCCAGCGATTGTCACCAAGGTCACCCATTTTGTCCCCATACGGTGAGCAATAAACATTGTCAGTCTACAAGACTATTGACTGATATTAATGTTGGTGGAATTTTATCATTTTAACGGCTATATTATCCCTACCATCGTTTTTCTCCACCCGTGGCTCAGCTACAAATTTTCAAACCATGAAGGTTGAATAATGACATACTAACTAATTTACCTACTGTGCAGATCCAGAAATATGCTTATGATATTTACAGTGTTGAATCTAATTGCATAGATATATGATAATCATTAAACTATAGGCAGTTGCATAGCACAAAATCGTTCCAATTTTGTGAGTTGTCTGTTTGTCTCCCTCTCTCCCTTCCCTTGACTTCCCTCCTCTTCAGCTACATTGATAGTTGAAGCAACTAAAAACTAAAACTGAATTATAGTTTTGTGACTCATTATTGACATTGAATTAAGCTTTAACTTCTTGTAGGAAACAGCTGATAGCACCCTTTTGGCTAATTATTCTATTTTGGGGATCCTGTCAATGACTCATTGTGTCTATTGCTGAGAGTCCCTTTAACTAATTTAAACTCAAATCTTTAATAAAATTCATTTGGTAAATTGTGACAAACTAATATGTTGTTTTTGGGGGGTTTTGTGTAGTTTTTTCTCGTTTTCTTTTTGCTATGTGGTCTTTTGTGCCTTTTCTTTTCCGGTGTTATCATTTTTGTGTTTTTTGTGTATGTTCTAACTGTTGTGGTTTTTTTTTTTTCACCGCGTTTCACTCTGTGCGGGGGGGGTGTGTCGCCGGGGGGGGGTCGGCAAATGGGGCGACTGCCCCCCCTTGAGCATATTTTTGTGTATGTTTTTATGATATTGCTAGTAATTTCAAGCTTAGTTGCAACTAACAAGGCCTGGGAAGTGCCATTTCCAGCAATCTGGGAGGCATTTTCAGCCAATTTTTTTTTTACGCTTCGCGCCAACACATGGTGGCGCTACGCTTAGATAGTTTTCAATGTGCAGAATCTACGGCTCTGATAGTTTGCCTACAGGGTCGCCCCTCTCTAAGCCAAATCCTGGCTCATAGTATGCGCCTGATGCCAGGATCTACAGTTAGGATTGAAGTAGAATAGAAAACTCTGACCAGACTATCAGTGGTTTTAACTGGGGGAATATGTTTCTGCTCTGGAAATGTGATCTCCAAATGTAGGTTATGTCAGTAATTGTCAGGCATAGATGTTAAGTTAACTACTTATAAATGGCTATATCAGCCATGCTCTCTGCATGAGTTTGATAATATCAAGTTCAAGGCTCAGTGCCAAATAAGTTGTTAGCCAAAATTGCTTTTATTAATGATATTAATTAATATGCACTAGTGCATATATTCCAGTTGAATGTTACTTTGGGGCTATATGATGTCGTATGTGGTTTCTTCATTCCTAGCACGTTTATTTACTTTGATTCAAAATGCCAGCCTATTGAGATATACAACGCTTGATCCCGTCATATTTAGTTCATTGAATGCTTGCCAAAAAAACAGAAGAAAATTAATATTAACGCAAAGTCAGAGCGATGTGTGGATTTGTTAGTATTTAAAGACTAAGTTCTGCAAACGGCAGAGTGATTCTACATAAAAGAGCAAAATCTGTTTTTCCAAAATTATCTTTTCAGCTATGATAGAATTCAGATTAATATTCTTGCCATATATTCACAATTAAACCTTTGATCCATTGTTCGGCAAAGGATGAACTCACCGACCGGGGGAACTCAGACAAAACCCATTTGAATAGCAGTCTGGCTACGAAGTTTGATTAATAAAAGAATGAGATTATAGGCAAAAAAAAAAAGAATAGAAACAGTATAGTCTACTAGGAATTATACAGTGGAATTTAATTTAGATTGTATCAATCTCAACGGGCTAGTACAAACTGAATTATTATTATTCCATGTATAAAGGATACAGCGATGCAGTTGATCAAACACGACTACAAACTCATTTCAAGATGTTTGTTAGTCTCGCCACCACAATATATTCAAAAGGAACAATAAAAAATCCTGGTGTACCATAATATTAACACACAGTTTCACTTTGAACATGGCAAATTTTGCGATAAGACCAGATTTGGTATTGGTATTGTCAGTTGATCCATGGTTCCCAGTGGCGGAACTAGGGGTATTGGTCAGGGGGGTCGAGAATGGTCTGTAGGGGCACTTTCGACACTATCTAAGCGGAGCGCCACCACAGGTTCGCGCGGAGCGTATAGAAATTTTTTGAGTAAAGATACTCGCTAGATCGCCGGATATTACCCTTCCAGGTCCTGCTAAGTTGCAGATAAACGAAGAATAAATAGGTTTCATCGCCAACAAAATGTGACAAATGTCAATAGGTAGATGACAGCGCAATAAAAAAGTCAATAATCGCGAATAAGTAAAAAGTGGTAAAAAGCTGAAAAGGGCGCCAGCATTCCATTTGAGTCCGTCAGGGGGGGCATCCGCCCCCCCTGACTGTATGGACGCTCCACCACTGATGGTTCCTCAGTGCATGTACATTAACTTAAGTACAACATGTTGTAAATCAGCCCCATGAATTAAAATGAAGCTTTAAATCGATAAAGTAGTTATTGAGCTGTTGAGAAATGAAGGGAAGGTGTTCACATATCGTATCCGTTAAACATTTGTGTCATTTTTAATTTTTTTTTTAATTCTTCTTGTAATTTTATTTTATTGTATATTTTTTTCAAAAGTAGGCTAATGTTGTCGCATGTGGAAATTAAAGAAACTTTCCAATTTGAATTTGCTTTTTTGTTTTGCTTTTTTAAGATGATGAACATTCCCTGCCACACCCTCATCCATTGTTGAGGAAGGCATCTAGTCACTACTCTGACCATGACAGGGAGACCTCACCGCCTCTACCCAAACGGCCCTACCTCATAGAGGACGAAAGATTGTTGTTACCACAGCAGATGATACATCCATCCGCACACATCAAAATAAGTAGTCATAGGGGTAAGTTCACATCTTTATA
The DNA here is from genome assembly GCA_000934455.1 of Apostichopus parvimensis. Classification (NCBI taxonomy): domain Eukaryota; kingdom Metazoa; phylum Echinodermata; class Holothuroidea; order Aspidochirotida; family Stichopodidae; genus Apostichopus; species Apostichopus parvimensis. The sequence continues at coordinate 46,435 of KN889557.1, read as the reverse complement.
TCCAAATTGCAATTCTTTATTTCCTTCTTCTTCCGGGCGGTGGATGGGGATTGCGGAAAGGGGATGGGGGAAGTACGGTGGCTGAACAATGATGTATTGTGGTATGGAAGATTTGGCTGTTCTGTGTGTGGGTTGATTTGTGAGCCTTCTGTGGGTTGGATAATCACTGTTATTACAGAATTCTTATTTTTTTTTGGGGGGGGGGGGAATTGTTATTGTTCACTGGACTACAATTAATTAACTGCACGCTGGGATTGTCTTGAACTCTATTTCATTGTTGCTCTTTCTTTCACATTGCTTCTCCTGCAGCCCAACCAGAGACTGGTTTCCCGTTGTTTGAAATCAGAGGAGACAACACCTTAGTCGTCAGCATAGAGCTCAACGGACTTCTCTACCAGGGAGTTCTGTATCCACGGTCGCTTTCTGGCCATGCTCTGCACCCAACTCTTTCCTCTCGCCAACCGGTAGCCTCACATGACCACTGAGAGTAAATCTGTAGTCTAATTTAACAGCTTTTTCTCAAATAGTGGGCCCCACTTGAAAAACCAGGAGTGCGAGCCTGCATAATTTCCCCATAAATTGATATGAACTTAATTTGAATAGGTTATGGTCACACAGCAGTTCTCACATGAACACACAGAGATAATAAAATAGATGAAATCCTTCCAGCCTTACTGATCAAACAAAATATAGCAGCAAAGATTTGTACTGCGAGTTCTTGTCTTTAAGGTACATACCACAGACTTCTAAATTTGGTCATGCTATTTATGCAATAGACCAAGTTAATAATATAATTCTCTTCTGTGATCAACTTTCATAATAAAATCCTCTCTGCTCCTAAAACAACATTGTGCAACAGCGGTTTAATATATTTGTACTTTGGTAAGGGATTTTCAGCGAAACTTCTTGTGTCGTGATCTTTTTAGATTTATCCATCTTTTTGTGTTTTTTACTGGGTATTTTTATTAATTTTTTTTTTCTGATCCAAAAGTACAAAGAAAACTCTTCATTTATGAAGGAACAATACAATGCATTTTTTAACTATTTTTTATACTTTTTACAGGGTTCATCTTTGCAATAATTAGAAAGTATCAATTGTTGGTCAGATTTAAATGTTGTTCCTGACATGTTACACAGGGTATAGTACTAAATTACTTCAAATCATTCAAATTAATTTAGGAAATGATGACAAAACTGGTCTAGGGGTAACCATTTTTTCCTTTGCATGAGGAATGTTTAGGTACCTTAAAGATTTTGTCTGAGGTAAAACTATATATGTTTTTTACACTATGCACTATTTATACAGTCTTTCTGATAATATGCAAGATCTGTAAAAGTGTGTGAAAAAGAACTAAATTTGAACCCTCCAAGTTAAAGAGCTATAATCCACTTTTTATCATAAAACTGATTTAATATTTGGTTCATAAAGCATTTCATAATACCTCTATTGTTATAGCATGGTCATTTAATGGTGATATTTGTCTTTGGTCAGTTTTGAAAGAAATTTCCATTGTCCATTTTGTTTGTAAATACTCAAATAAATTTTGATTCCCTTTGTTACAAAGTAACACCTCAGAAGGAGTACTTCATTCGATCCAGTTTCAATTCATACATGAATGCACGGTAGAATTTTCTTACCTCTTTTTATAAAATCACGTTGGGTTTATACAGATTTCATCATGATAGGAATATATTCTACAAATGTTATAAATGGGACATGATGGTTGTCAAATGATTTTAAAGTAATAAAAAAATACAATTTGTTGTCAATTGTGGAAGTATCGTATATATCATGTTTTGAAAAAAAAAAATTATCTTTGCAATTATGAAATGTGACTAATCTCATTTAAAGTTTGGCAAACTTTGTACATAAAATTCTTACATTTTCTATAAAAGGTTGTTTATTCCATGTTCTGGTCTGTGCTATAAACATTTTCCTAGCAGCTGTAGTGTTGAATCCTTACATGTATAAAATCATTGCAAATAGTTCATGGTCCCTCTGCATTTATCAAAGCTGACAGAAGATTTTGCTAATTTGTCCAACAGAGAAAGATATTTCATAAATCAGATATCAATAATCTTCTGGCTCTTTATTTTTTCATTTTATGTTCTTCTCTGCAGCTGAGTTTCTTTCTGTTTTTCAGCATCCATTTCCAGTTATAAATTTTCGTTTATAAGAAATGAAAACAAAGTTCTTTGTAATGTTAAAATTCACTGAATTGAAATAAGAGTTGCTCTGCAGAATTCTCTTATACCTTTCCTCATTACATTTTTCAACATATAAAATAACAAAATTAATTTAAAAAAAAACAATTACCGTTAAAAACAGTTTTTGATTCAAACATTTATAATCTGCATTTGAGAATGGAAGTTGATAGTATTACATAAGTTGGAAATTTAAAAATAAAATTACCCCCAAAAAATATAACAGTATCCTGATTGATATGGACATTCCTTGACTGATGCAGTAAACCTGTAAAATATTTATACCAGGATACATTACCATATTGAAACTTAGAGTAAGAAATTACCTTGGTTCATGATATGTAATATCCCATCTTTTTTATATTATACTAATTAAAAGCAGATTTCTAAGTAGATTGTGATGAATATTAAATGGTAATTGATAATTATCATTCTGCAACAGATTAGACTGTTAGGTGGTTCATAGGTTGGCCTACCAGTGTAATGGCTCACAACTGGTGCCACGGTGAGCTACCAAAGAAGTTTTTTTTTTAATTTTCCTTTGGTCGCTTAAAGGTGCTTAAGCTTCCTTCTAGTCGGTAAATTCCCTATGTATTATTTTTGAAAAAGTTCTTGAGAAAGAGTGAAGTACGAGTAAAAAATTCTGGCATCTTCCACTTTGCCTCTAAAAAGATTGATACTGAAAAGTATCATAATGACAAAGAATGTTGAGGGTTTGAATCAGTGTGTTAATATATCACTTTAATGTATATTTTCATTTGTTGAAGACATCTATAAGGTTATTGTATAGTGTTATCAATTCAGACTTCAACATTTTGAGAACTAATACCTGGTAGGTTAATTGGCAAAATTATCACCAAACTCCCAAAAGTTTCTTTGAAATATAATAACATCAATAAAGGTAATAAATTTTCTCTTTATGGAGCCAATGTGTCGTATCAAGGAAATGTTATGAGCATTTTCTAAATTGATGTGTAGGCATGATAAGTTACTTCAACCAAGCATTCTTGGTTTTCAATTTTGTCAGTTACTTTATTGCTGCTATAGTGAGGGCTGGCAGAAGAGTATACTGTACATGATACATTGGCCAAGAATGATTCAAAACTGTAAGGGGAGGGGGCAGACTAAAGCCAAAGTTCTGGGTTTGGTACCTTTTCCTGGAAGTTTTTCCTTTTTTGTATGGTCCCCAATAGGACACTCAGGCAGTTTCATTGCTATTTCTTATTTGTTATCCAATAGCTTGGTATATACTTCGGTCACACAAAGACTATATCCGTTTATTATTTTTATGCTGGTTTTCACAAATGTAAAGGTTGACCATTTGATTGTCAGGTACTCGTTGTTAATTGAAAGGATGCAAGTGAATGATCCAACCATTGCATCGGTGTGCATTCATAGTGGTAGGGGGTAGGCATATGCCTATACTCAGTTATACTTCGATAATTGGGGGGGGGGGGATTTCAAGTCTTCTGTGTGTTACTGAGCCGACTACATTTGTTTCATTTTCCAGTACATTAGCTCATGAATGTGCTGTACAGTGAATGACCCATGATTGTTGAGTCCTTATGTAACATTCCATTTGTCTGGTCTTTCAATACAAGTGAACAATAATTTATCTTTCATAAATAGTTTGTATAATTTTCTTTGATAAAACTTTAAGAGAAAAAACGTTCCCATGATGAGAAAAAATATTGTAACAAGCAGTTAAGAAACATGAGTAATGTTTAATAATTGACTGTCTTCATAATTTACTGCATTATGTTAGTATCAGTAGAACTCAATGTGGAATGTCCTGTCACGATAACACGTGACCAGAAACAAACTGTCAAATCTGCTGCATACATGAGTGGTCATAACATATATGTTAAATACTATAGGACAAAGACAATTGTTACTTTTCAAAATATATAGTGAAACTTCTTCATAACAACCACTTTTGTAAATTCTGTACCAATAAGCCTTACTTTTTTTTTCTTATTATGGAAGACTATTGAGCTGATTTGCTATTGTCCAGCAAACTAATATGCCATTGCCAACTGTTTGCACCAGTTTAGAATTTAAAGAAATATATATTTCCTGCAGTTTTTGACACCAGACAGTATGATGAGTCCAACAGGTACAAAACAAAGCTTTAGTACTCTGTAGCAAAACTACCCGGAGTACCACTATGAGTAGACCCAAGAAGGGTGAGTACGAGCACAGTCATGAACTATATGCACGAAAAAGATAACAGGGTACACACTACTCAATAGAATTCTGTTGGGAAACAGAAAATGACTGTAGTTAGTATAATGGCGGACAAAATGACTTCATGTGATGAAAAGTTACAGTAGCATGGGATAAAA
>KN889556.1:17944-28815 GCA_000934455.1 Apostichopus parvimensis | reverse complement strand
ATATTAAAATTAACAAAGGCTTAAGATATCCAAAAGACAGTTCTTCATCAAAGGGGCACATTTTATTTGCCAGTAGGGCACATTTGCTTTTTTGGAAAAAGTGGGGTGGGGGCACGTTCCCCCAGTGCCCCCCCCGTCACCTACCCCACTGGACCCGGCCAACCCCAAACCTCCAGATTGCTAAGCCTCATTGCTTCAAATGCCACCGCCTTTATCCACTCGGCCACAGCACCGGTCATTTGACCTAGTGTATTGGCATTTTCTGAGTCATTTCTTGGATATTGAAGAGAATGAATTGAACTACTGATGGTCTAAGTGTTTAAAACATGTATCTATGCTCTAGCGGCCTTGTGAAGTGAAACATTTAGTGTAAGTCAGTTGAGCTATTAATTCTGGTGCGACACCTGCATACCCAATGTTACACTGTATCGATAACACAAAACGTGCCTTCACGTAGCCTATATGCGCCATGAAGTCAAGTGTGACTTTTCTTCCAATGTGCTGCTGTTCAACCGGTTGAAAAGGCAATCATGCACGGTCCGAGATATTTTGTTAAACTAAAGTGCACTTTGTTATATCAGGGAGCGTGGAGACGGAGAATGGGGGGGGGCTAGGGTGACTTGTGCCCCCTCCCACTCTTTTTACCATTGAATTTGGTCTATCTTTTCACCCATAATTTGGTGGGGCTTTTTATCCTTAAAAAATAATAGAAGTGTACTCTATGAACCCATTGTACCGATATATGATCAGCCCTCCCACTTCAAAATTATCTCTGTGGTCCCTGTATATGTTGGAATATGGGAGAAAATTCCAGGGGTGGGGGTAGTACCTCCCACTTTTTTCTTTCCTTTAATCCCGTCCCTCCTTCAATCCCAAAGACCGTGGTTAATAATAGATCGGAGACCAGAATCGGGATGCATGTTTCATGCATCCTAATCGATCATGTGTAAGGGGGAAAAAATTTAAAAAATTGCCACAAGAAATTATTTTGCGAGCCCATATGTGACACTGAGCAAAAGTCGAACTAATTCTTCCAAGTTTTGCGTTCCTTCGTGCATTCCTTACGTTCAAGACAATTTAAATGAAGTCGTGTAGTTGCGGAGCTTCATAGAGTGGTGAACGACACATATCTACCTTTGCAGCGTACCTACAATCGTCGACAAAAATAGATGGGACACCCCACTCCCCGTATCAATGTTGCAGTTTCTGAGCGCTTTTGGCTACAACATTTATATTCCGTATACTGCCCTATACCTCTACACAGGCTTTATATATATGGGCAATTACACAGTAAACCAACACGAAATGATAACATAGAGGTTTTCCACCCCTAAAATTGATATTTCCAATGTTCTGTAATGTTCAATATTACTCATTTGAAGCAAAGAGCTAGAGTAAAAAGTTTCAACTTCCTACTTGAATTTTGAAAAAATGGCCCATTAGAATCCTATAGGAAAATAACGGTTGAACATTGACATACGGCAAGAAAATACAACGGTTGCAAAACATTGACATACATCACATAGATGGCAATTTTTCATAAAGTTTGAAACATACTTAGTCTTTGACCTTTTCCTATGATGGCATACAGTCATGTCTAACTCACAACCAAATTAGAGTAATATATGATGTATATATCACGCTCAGTACAGCATGAAATAGATAACGGGCGAACATGTAAAAAATGTTACAACCGTTATAAATTTACGTTAAAAAATGGCATAACTCGAAAGATTTGAAATGTATATGATCCATGTTACTGCACTCAGAATCTTAGCCAGTAGTAGTTTATATAAACACTGAAAACATCATTTTTTGGTGCACATGGGGCACAGGTGGCAAATTTTAAGAAGTTTGACATACAAAAATGTAACTCATGTGTATGTCAATCTTTTTCAAACGTACCACTATACCCCCATGTGCATCATCAAATGAAGTTTCCATGGTTTTTATAAACTATTTCATGGTAGGAATCTGTATACACAAAAGGAACTACATGCACTGTATACTTTTTGAGTTTCGCAATTTTTTGTGGTACATTTATAACGGTTGTAACACATTGACATACTGTTCGACCGTTACCTATTTCATGCGCTACTAAGCCTGATATGCATCACCTATTGCTCTCGTATGCCATCATAGGAAAATGTCCAAGACTATATATGTTTTAAACTTTATGAAAAATTGCCTGCCATGTGATGTATGTCGATGTGTTACAACCGTTATATATTTCTGGTGTATGTCAATGTTCGCCCGTTATATTTCCCATAGGATTCCAATGGACCAAAATTTCAAAATTCAAGTAGGATGTTGAAACTTTCTGTGCTATCTCTCTGCTTCAAATAACTAACACTCATCCTAATAGAACAAAGAAAATACCAGTGCCGATACAATATAACATAATTTAGGCCGTAATATTAATACGATTGCTTTATTAACTCATGTTTTTAGAACCATAATGTTAACGTTTCAATGTTTCATGAAGTTGCTACGTTCACCTGTGCTATTTCAACTCAATATCCTATGCTATTATTAATGTAGTGCTGGTGATACTGTTATGTAGTGACAAAGGCTACTTCTTTATCGATAATATCTTAGCCTATACCACCACTCGTTATCTATAACCTGTAGGCTGTACTCCTATTACAGGGGTCTAAAACTGTTAGAGTATTAGAGTCAGTTGAGAGGGGGGGTGGGGGTAATTAGTTGATGTATGTTTAGTGTAAGCCAGTTAAATACTAGAGGTGGCTTCAATTCGTTTTGGTTTAGTAGCGTGGTAGGCTAATTAAATTAATTTTGCCTTGTATAGGCCTATATAGCGTTCCCTAATTTGCTACACACCGTTGAGGAAAATTTTCTTACTTTGTCATTCAGTCATTATGTTTGTGCATTTAGGATGTCTCAGAACAATTTGAAGAATTAAGACCACCAAGATAGCACTTTGAAAACTTCTAACAATTTATAGCATACAGTCTGTCAGAGTTTTTAATAAACAATTAAACCAACTTTTTGAAATCTAGCCACTGCAGGTTGATTTGTGTAGACGACCTATAGCCTGCATGCAAGTGGGGGTGGGGGAGGTCATGGATTGATAAATTAACATCCCTTCGTACTTCTAGCAATTTTTTTTATTGTTCATAAGACTGATGATGACCAAAACATGGTGAGGAGGCTAAAGCCCTCCCCCCCCCCCCCCCCGGCTCTATCTCCCGGTCCCTGAGTATGGCTAATTACACACAATCAACTAGAATAATTTTTAACACGTTCACATTTCTTTTCAGATTTTCTTCACGGATAGAATTGACAATCCACGAGCCTTTCAACTTAATGCCTTCTCCTGGAATTCTTCTGAATTATCACGTCAGTTTCAACCCCTCCTCTCAAATAAGAATAAGTTTAGTGAAAAGCTGAATGACTTGGTAGGGTCATCACAATCTTCCTACACCATCGTTCAAGTTCATAGAGAAGATGATACGGTAGTGAGTCCGATGTCTACTTTTGAGTGGGAACTTTCAGGAAGTGAGGTCCCAGAGATAGGGGACTCAGTAGTACATAGGTGAGTATCCACACATGAAGAATAGAATTAATGTAGACTTTTAACAAAATTATCTGATATTAATGTGCAATTCAAACCATTTAATGATTACTATACATTAGGATCCATGTAGGCTTGCAATTTGATTTATCAGTTTTATTACCACGCCCTGGGGAAAATTAACCTCACTGGGGCATTCGGTCATCTTTTATCCTCATAGAATGTCTACATGGCACCCTTTGTATGTATACACAACTTAGGGCAAATTATTGTCAGCTTTTGCCACGCTTGTGTATGATTTGTCATTGGCAGGACAGATACTACTGTACAGCATGCACAGACTGTTTCAAGTCTCCTCAAACCTGGTGTGTTACTAAGGGCATTTGCATACTTATTAAGTAGATCTGATAGTTTGGAAGGGTCACATGACCCTGTATTAACCAATCACAGGGGCAGATTGTAAATAACCCATAAATAGGGGTTGTAGAAATGTGAATAATCTGTTACAATCACAGGTATTGTAATGTATAATATTGATGGTTCTTTTACAGCACTCCAGCTAGAGCACCCACTAGACAAACGAAGAGAACAAATAGTGCTTCCATTGATGACCTCCCGGTTTTGTTTAAGAAGAAAAAGTTGGAGATGTCTGCAGATCTCAAAATCATAGAAGAAGTGAAGGAAGCGTACTTGGGTAAGTTCCCCCAAACTTCAACATGGCATGACGCACCAGAGGAATTTGTATTTAAAATTTGTCAACTGCAATTTTTCCTTTACATCAATTTCCATGACAATACTGCTGAGGTCAAAATAAGCAGTTTTTTATAAGGTGAGAGGTCGTGCACTTGCATGGACAATAAACTGTTAACATTCCTGTCTAATTCGCCGTGTTACTGTTTGCAACCTGTATGGAAAAAATACCTGTGAGGGAAAATAACCTGAGAGATCTCAGCAAGTTGCTCATTTAGTCAGGAGGAATAACAAGGTTTTAGGGCTGTTAATACAAAATGATATGTGCAATTGACTGCCAGGGTATGTGTCTCTTATGCTCCAGAGTTTTTATTTTTCAAATCACAAAAATTTACTTTTCAGGTTCTGCCAGAATCCAAACAGCCCATCTGACGTTAGGCATCCAGCTGAGAGAAATTCGGGAGGCTTTTGTGACTGAGCTGATGAACAAGATGATTGAGTTTCCTGGGCATTTTTACCAACCTCTCTGTGTCATCATCGACACCCTTGATGACATCACTCATTTTAAGGAAACAAATGTAAGTCACCATATCAAAGTGTATGGACACATTTGATGAGTCCATACTCAGTTTGACCAGTTATTGATTAAATTATAAACAAAGACTTACAAATCACAATTCAACAAACCAAATCATTGCTGTAATTGTCTTGACATTATTTTGTTCTTCAACAGGCAAATGGTTTCCATTACAAAGTTATTGGAGGCTGTCACAACTATTCTGCTGCTAAGCGACTCAGTCAGATGTACCCTGGTCAAGATGTTTTCAAGACTAGATTGTGCTCTATTTACAGCAACACATTGAGTGAAGAGGCTATCCTTTGGCTGGCAAACAGACACAATAAAGTGGGAGAATTTAGGCACAGCATGTCATTAAAGGAAAAGGTAATTTATGAGTTGAGTTTTGATGACCTTTTAACAGTTTCTAATGACCCTGTGACTCGCCAATTTTGTAAAACCCAACACCTGTTTAGGCAAGACTCTGTGCCTGTTTTCTGAGGATTGCACGTTCAAGTGTGCAAGTCCTGGGGTGGTCATTGTGGTTGTTCTTGTCCCTACCTGGGTGTACATACAAGTGTGTACTTTTCTATTAATTCACATTGTTCTGTTCCTCTGTCTTACAGATACAGCTCTGTCGGAATATTTTCGAGACATCTGGGATGGAGAATAAGCAGTGGCGTACTACTGTGACGGCAATTTTCAGTCCAGTAAGTCTTGCTGGCAAATTTACCTTACTATTTCTAACATACGTAGGACACTAGAAAAGCTTTTATACACTGTTTTGTTTAATATATTTATATATCTAATTTCCAGTCAGCAGAAGTTAGTGCACAATTGAATTCTTGTTGTGCTTGTTATTTCCCTATTTATGACAAGTTTGGTGATTTTGTGTGGATCATGCTCTTTCATGTGTGTATTTTTCAGTGCATTTTTCAGTGATCGAAAAAACAATTTTTGCATTTTCAGTGCATTTTTCAGTGAAATTGATGAGATAGATATTGAATTGTTATTGAAAGTCATGATAGGCAGAGTGACCAAGCCTCTGGGCTTGTTATCTGGGTTTACAAATGTCCACTTGTGATATGACTTGCACTTGTTTGTTATGCAGGAAGAAACAATGGGTGTTATTAAGCTTTTGATAAAGCTTGCAACACTGGAGGAAGAGACATATCATCTGCTCCAGGAGGTTCTATGTCAACATGGTAATGGCAGACTAAAGGGGCAGAACCTGTCATACAAAGACATCACAAATGGTCCCGATATGAAACCCTATGTTTTGGTATCGCTGCCATCACTGCCATCAACTGCTGCTAAACAGGTGCTGTCAGAGGTGAGGGATGGTACAATGACTCTACCAGATTTACAGAAGGAGACCAAATTACTGGTGAAGTTGCAGTCAGTCCAGAGGATGTTTGTAGACCTAATGGGTATAAAGAGCTGGGAAGAGGCTACACAGCAGTATCCAAGGGCAGCAACCAGGGAGGCCTTGGAGCATTTTTGCAGATTCAACCTGCGGTCAACACCTCCTGAGTTGAAGTCTTTCTGCCAGCAGCTGAAGCTAGAAGCCAGCATGGAACTTCAGTGCTTTAAAAGTATCAATGGAGCTGTTTGCTATCCACTGCTGTGATGCCCGGGAACTGGATAGTGAGACACTGCTGGAAGAAGTTCCATGTTTTACTGGAGCAACCTTGGTCATCTTGGACAAACCACAGGTAACATTTAGTATACATATGGTTTCAATTTGAGCAGTATTTGCAGATAAGACTAAATTGTTGCAATGGTGCTTCTCCAAGCTTAGGTTGGAGATTGGAAGAATGGACTGATCTTGTAAGTGGTATGTACATGTAATGTTTTGCGTTCAAGAAGCCTATTGCTTTTGTTGGCGGTCAAATATCATTTGGTGTCAGCAGGGGTTAAAAGGAAACCTTGTAAACAGATATCTCAAGAATGGAAGCTTGGACAGATCTCATATTTGGTGTGTATAGTGTTTCACTTTGAGAAAAAAAAGCCTTATGTTTTTTCATAGGTCCTTTGGGTCAGATTGTGAAAACCATTTAAATACAACATATTAATTTGGGCAAGTTGAGAGATCACAGACAACTACATCAAAGATAAATGTTTTGTTGTATGACTATCAATAATGCTCATTGCTTAAACCTTGTGATCCACCTCCCCACTATTAAAACTGTAATTAGGAGAGATTAATGATAATATTTCCCTTTTTTTATATTCTGTTTTTCTTGTTCTAGGATTGGCAATGGACAGATGTAAAGACACTTGCCAATGCAATTACATCTGTCAATATACACTATGGTATAGACAACTTCACGCTCGCAGTGATAAGCCCTGTGCGAGACATGTGTAATGTAGAAAAGGCCATTGTGGAAACCAGGCATTTTAATGAGCCTGTATCAGCATTCTACATGGTGGATGACCACAGTAATGGTAAGTATATTTTACATGCAGCTTTTGACTTATTTAAACAAGCTGCTCCTCTGTAGCCAGTAACTTTCTGCTTCACAAATAAAAAAGAAAGAAATTCCGTTGATGCAAATTCTGCTAAATACTGTTACGCTAAATTTTCCGTTTTGTTAGGATGATTGCAACTAGCTATGTTGTTTGAAATTTTTTCAGACTATTCCTTCAAATTGGCATGTTGTGCAACATGCGAGAAATTTTGTGTTAACAAGGTGACTTCTGTATTTATGGATTTTTACCAGCTGTACTCCTCCAACAATATGTGTGATCATATTTCCTGGTTTCAATCTTCTTAGAATTTACTGCTTGAAAGAAAATATCGTGCAAAGGCTTTAGGTTACCATATTTTTCCCATTAACACGGATAGCTTTGTTTGTTCGGCAGGCAATCAAAATCAACTCATTGACTGTGTTGGGTCCATTACAATTGCAATGAGGGGGCTAAAGAAGCCAGTTTCCTGGAAAGCTGGACATCACCGCAATTGTATTATAGTACAGAAGGACCTTGATTTTTTTCATGACGGTGTCCCTATTGAGAAAAATCAGAAGCCTATTGGACTATTCCAGGAATTGGTATATGCACTCACTTGTCCGAAGGAATGGATTTTGGATGTGTGCAGTGGCACAGGTAATATTGACCTCTATTGACGTTGTAACTTACACTTGTTGTGTTTGCCAATTGACAGGAAGTATTAATATACATATGAATAAGGAAGTTTAATTTTGATTTATTTGTTTATTGTTTTTTCAGGTACTGGATGCTTAGCAGCCCTTAAAGAAAACAGAAATGTTGTTGGATTGGAGAGCAACAAGAAGATGCTAGAAGCCATCACTATGCGGCTCAGCACCCAAATCTGTGAAGTTGGACCAAAGGACAATGACATAGCAGAAGATGAGGACAGTGTTGACGAGGACAAGGTAGAAACACCAAACCTCACGTTGTCTTCTGATGTATGAAGCCTTTGTCTTTGTGTACCAAGCCCAAGTGTATAACATAATTGAGTTTATGTCTTTCTATGGTTCATTAGCAATAATTTAAAACAGTATTAACTTTTTTGCCTTTGAAGGGTCTCATAGACTTCTGGTGAACTTAGTGCAAATAATCTAAATCCGTATTGACTATCTTGCCTTTGAAGGGTTCACTAGCGATCCTCTCATAGACTTCTGGTGATATTAGTGCAAATAATCTAAAACAATATTAACTTTTTTGCCTTTGTATGGTTCATTAGCAAACCTCTCATAGACTTCTGGTGAACTAAGAGCAAATAATCTAAAACAGTATTAACGTTTTTACCTTTGAAGGGTCTCATAGACTTCTGGTGAACTTAGTGCAAATAATCTAAATCTGTATTGACTATTTTGCCTTTGAAGGGTTCACTAGCGAACCTCTCATAGACTTCTGGTGATCTTAGTGCAAATAATCTAAATCAGTATTAACTGTTTTGCCTTTGGAGGGTTCACTAGTGAACCTCTCATAGACTTCTGGTGAACTTGATGCAAATAATCTATATCAGTATTAACTTTTTTGCCTTTGAAGGGTTCACTAGCAATCCTCTCATAGACTTCTGGTGATTTTAGTGCAAATAATCTAAAACAATATTAACTTTTTTGCCTTTGAAGGGTTCACTAGCGAACCTCTCATAGACTTCTGGTGATCTTAGTGCAAGTAATTTAAAACAATATTAACTTTTTGCCTTTGAAGGGTTCACTAGCAAACCTCTCATAGACTTCTGGTGAACTTAGTGCAAATAATCTAAATCAGTATTAACTTTTTTGCCTTTGAAGGGTTCACTAGCGATCCTCTCATAGACTTCTGGTGATTTTAGTGCAAATAATCTAAAACAATTTTAACTTTTTTGCCTTTGAAGGGTTCACTAGCGAACCTCTCATAGACTTCTGGTGATCTTAGTGCAAGTAATTTTAAACAATATTAACTTTTTGCCTTTGAAGGGTTCACTAGCGAACCTCTCATAGACTTCTGGTGAACTTAGTGCAAGTAATCTAAATCAGTATTAACTTTTTTGCCTTTGAAGGGTTCACTAGCGAACCTCTCATAGACTTCTGGTGAACTTGATGCAAATAATCTATATCAGTATTAACTTTTTTGCCTTTGAAGGGTTCACTAGCGAACCTCTCATAGACGTCTGGTGAACCGTGCAAGTAATTTAAAACGATATTAACTTTTTAAAAGTATTAATTAATGCAAATAACCTAAAACAAAATTGAGTTTGGTGCCTTCGAAGTGAACCTCCGTCTCCTGTACTTTGCTCAAATAAGTTATAACAGCTTTTAGTTTTGTGCCTTTTGATCGACTGTGAAGGGTGCACCAGACCCAGCTGAAAGCATTGCTATTTATTGTAATATATTTTTAAATTACGATTTCATCATTTAGCAAATTCATTGCTTTCAAGTCAGAATTGAACAATTTAAGTGGAGTTCATCTTTGATGTCATTATTTCATAAATACATATCTTTCAGGGTGTACTGATCCCTTGAAATGATTTATTCCTTGTTGTGTTACATATGTCCGTGGGAATATGTATAAATTCATCCCTAAATTATGACAGGCCACCACATTTGTGACTACATGCTTCAATTAAAGAATTTAAGACAAAAAGTTACACAAAAATGTGTCTAGTGAACAACATATGTGTTCGTCTTGTTAAATCTGCTGGTTTCACTGATGTTATCCTACCCAATTGACAATACTTGAAAATAATGTTAATACAAGTGTACATTACATAGCTACATGTTACGATCTTAACGTTTCATATTTTGACCTCTGTATAATCATTGTTGTAATTTATTGAGTGTGTTGTTTTTTCAATGAAATACACTGGTTGACAGTCAACAATTAATTTCACTGTTTTTATCTGTGTAATTTCTTATTTTTGTTGATATTTCTTCTTTTCAGTGTATAAAAGTGACAATCGTCTTATTGCAAATATTTGAAAGTATTTGCAACTACGTTGGTATTGTTTCATAACCGCGAAAATAGATCGCATTCTGGCGCAGGAGCTATGTTTGATCTACCTTTAGCAAATAACCAGTAGCTATAAAGGAGGTCCCACACTCTAGAAGTTTCAGCCTCGTCAACACTTAAAAGATGGTCCTGACCTATATACTAAAGCATTAAAAACTTGACCCTTTGTTTATTTGCACGTGATTATTGGGCCTATATGACCAATTATCCTGCCTTCATGGGTCATGGCCAATCGTACATTACATAACCCAGCCTATACATGAGAATTAATGCGGAGTTTGGGGGGGTGGGGGTAGTCTGCAGTGCTGTGAGAATATGAAAACGGTATGAAAGAGTCGTACTATTTTTATTTTGTTTACTCAGAGAAATGACATTAATTCCAATTTGAAATTATGAGTTGCCGTGGCAACAGCCCTAGCGCCCACACCACATTAACAAACAAATCGATTGTGACCGGAAATGGGGGATGAAACTCCCTAAAGGAGTGTTTTTTTTTGGGGGGGGGGGGGCACTGCATGGCTACAGGGTCCCAGAGTCTACCTAGAATTAAACCAATGGTATATGCATTTTGACTGACATGAGAAAGCGTCAGTATCTCGACAGAACTACGATTTTTGTCGAGAAGTT
>KN889556.1:0-10695 GCA_000934455.1 Apostichopus parvimensis | reverse complement strand
GTTTGGAAGTTTTGTATTAAACTATATTTAACTAAATTATAATCTAACAAATAATAAAATAATACAGTGTATAAAATAAATAAAATAAATAAAATAAATAAAATGTATAACATTGTAGCCGATCTTGCTATTGTCATTCTCCCATTGAAAACTATTTTCATGATAACTACTAACATATAATCATGTTACTAGATTAATGCAGCATACTCAACTTTCAAAAGAAATATTTATGGAAATGCATACTTCGGATGAAACTAACAAAGTTACTTAAAGTATTCTGTGTTCATTACTCGTGGTCTGGTATACATTGCTACCAAAAAGCACACACAACATATCTTCACTAAATTATTATAAAATCAAAAAAATAATAGCAGATTTTTTGTAATTAAAAAGAAAACCATGCGTCTGAATAACGTTCAACATCTTAAATAACGAATGTTAATAAAATCTTCCTTCGTTAGCATGAGATAACCACCTTTTTAAAACAATAATGCAGATTCGAACGGGTAGCACACATGGTAAATATTGATGAACCGTTTAGAAGTTGTCCTCACAATATGGCTTACGTAACCTGTCATATTTGAGTGACCTTACATTCAAAGACTTGGGTATTGCAAAAAACGAATGCATATATAGATGAACGAATGAATAAATGAATTGATTGATTGATGGATAGATGGATGGATGAATGGATGGATGGATGCATGGGTGGATGGATGGATACCATGCATACATTCGTGAGTGGATGCATGGATGATAGCTTAGTGGACGAATGCATTGATAAACTTATGATAAGTATATAACAAAATTAATTTACTTTAGGAGTGTTTACTACCAAAAATCATCATCATGTGTGAAATATCTCTTTTAGCTTTATTTATACCAAAAAGCTTTGGTCAGATCTCGTTTATCCCTCAAAACAGTAGGATCTAATAATATTGTTTATATTGCCAGCATTTTAAATTCTGTATTTATGTTTATATTTAAATTGGATTATTTTGTATTTTTACCTAGACGGTAAAGATACAAATGAACGGAAATCAACTGAAACTACACTGTAAAACCTTTCTCGCTGGAAAAGCCGTTGTACGTTAAAATAACACCAAAAAAAATCATAATCCGTTGACATTACTCACACTGCTTGAATTTTGCTCTCGTAAGCTTACTTAACCCTCTTTCCGTGTGTTGTATCAACTGACATAAACGCGTTGTTCAGTTTTCTTGCCAGTTTCATCCATATAAGATGAGTAATTTATGAATATTCAGTAGGTTTAGTTATCAATGTGATCAATTAAAGTAATTTACCTGTGCACAATTGGTATAGGTCACAATTTATAGCTGTTATATATTTGTATTACAACTTTTTTTCACAGCGTTGCATTTAACTGACCATAACATTATTGAAACTATCGAAAACAAGTAATTACGTCATTAGCATAGTCTGGTTGTTCGAGAACGACGCGACGAGCAACAGGTGTGCGATATTTTATCGTGAACCATCCTACTAATACAAATATACTTGGTAGAAATATAAGTTTTTTCTTTTGTACAGCTCTTTGCTGAATTTTCAACACTTGCTAATGTAACCTGGAAACCACATGCTTTTCATCCCTTGATCAACATCTGGACAGAATGTTAGACTAACTATAAAAGAGCCAAGGTTTCAATGAACCCAAAATTCAACAGAGCTACACAATTTTCAGATTGATTGTGCATAATACAATTTTGGTTATTTTAATCATTTCACTTTGTATATGCTGGCATCCGATAAGTAAATGTTTGAACAAGTGTGGATCTAGAGGGTGTGGGCTATGATTTTTAAAAGCACACAGAAATTTAAAAGAAGCATGTCCTTGCTGAAAGATCAAAACTATAGTTCCAGTTTCTGTTTCCTTCATTCCAGTATAAATAGCATAAAATAAAAATTTTAATAGGAGACTTTAAAATGTTATGATAGATAAATTCCATAAAAAGAAAAGCGATTATAGGCAATTAAAAAGTAAGTAACACAATCAACAGTTTTTAAAATGTTAGTCAACTGAAAATAATAAAGAAATATCATTAAAGATACAGAAAATCAAAACATTTAACATACCATTTAGAATAAAAAATAGTTATGCTCTGTATATAAATGAATTTTGATACTTTGATCCCATTTTTTATGTTATTGAACGATGTCTTAGATTAAAGTTAATGTGTCGACAGAGAGATTACAATTCTTTATTAAGATGGTGATCATTAACCCTGTGAATATTCCTAGAAAGTCTGATCAATTATAGACCAAACATGTAGTCTAAACTTTGCCTAAAAATACATGGCACCACTGACTTTTGAAATTTTAATTCAACGAATGATATTTTCCTATGCAGAAACCTGATGCAAATGCTGTTTGCCGTAATACTTCAAGGAGCAGCAATTTTACCAGGATTTTGAGGTGATGATATGTTTGTTTCTATATAGTTATGATTATTTTGGAGGAATTACTACTTGTTATACACACCAGCAGAAGTTTGTGTGGTGGAATCAAAATATTTTTAAACAGCTTTTCATTGCTCTCAATATCCTTGCAAATAACCCATTACTGTAGCTTTTAGAGATCATAAACTTGTGAATTTCGATTCTTAGACTTTTTGTGAGTGAAACAATAATTTATGATATTAACAATATATGTCTGCCTTAACAATTATTATTTTCATGTATAAGCATGATGCTTACATCGTGCATGTGTGTATGCGTGCGTTTGTTTTGCTATCTGATCGAGGACTTGAACAAAAGAATTTCAGGTCCTCGGTTGTGATTTCTAAAGAATCACCACGTACTCGGAAGAATTCTATTGTATTGGATATTGTTAAGGTTAGGGTACGTGGATTTGAACAATGGAAAATACAATGGGGTCCTCGGTCTGAATGTAATACAAACATGGGTGTATGTGTGTGTGCGTGTGTTTGTATGTATGTATGTATACATTTATACATGCACCAGAACCACTAACCAATGGCCCTATCTCTTGACACGACATGTCAGAAACTCAAGTGGAGATGGATAAGAGAGGGAAGATTCTTGTCTATGGAGAAGACCCTTCACAAATTTACATCGTTATAGATGCAAACATTGTGCTTAACAACAAAAGAAGCTTTCCAAAGCAGTTGCTTTCTACTTTGCACTTCATTACTGCTTCTATTTGGAATACCATAAGGATCAACGAAAAACGATGGAGTTTGTACAACAAGTATTGTTCAAACTGGATGGACAAAAACTTAGCCCTAAGGTCAAAAGCCTGAAAAACCAGCTAATGGCATAGACTTCAACTGTTATTTTGGAATGCAGGGTAACAGTTGGAATCAAACATTGCTTGATCAGAAAAAAAGTTAATGCCATGGCAAGGAAGAAACATTCACAGGCATATTATACCTATTGAACTTATCCTGTGTTAGTTTGGATTGTTATGTTTAACATTTTATTCATCAGGAAAACAAGTGAATGTCCTAGAAAAGAACAAACATTCACCATTGGACATCAAATAATAGTTGAAGTCAACGCAGACATTGGTAATAATGTATACTCAGACACAATATGTTATAATGACTACTATGTATAATTGTGTTACTTTTCTTTGGGCATTTGCTATTCCTTGGAAATGCATAAATACGGTTTGATTTTTGTCAGCGCAGGTGATTCCATGGGAGAGTTTTACTCATTTACTGACGACAACTTGGACATTGGTGAAAGACTAAACAAATTACATGCAGAAAAAGCCCTTATTAATATTCCTATTATCATAGGTTTAGGCAAACATGTATTGGTAATTTGCCCAAAATTGTCGGTAAATTTTAAATATATATATATATTTTTTATCTCACTCTAGCTTTTTGTCTGTTATACCTAGTTATGCTGATATTCTATGATGATTTTTATAAACAACATGATATCTTGCATGCTATATTACATGTTAATTTATATGATATGAAACTGAACAAGGCACATGTTTATCACCACATCTGCATTTTGTTTTAGTTCTTCATGCTTTCATATATATCAAGGAACTAAACAGGTTTTAGCATCTGTACGTTGAAGTGTTACAAGCACCACATATCTGTTTTGTTTTAGAAATGTGTTTTTCCTGTCAGTATATTTGGAAGTAAAAATATATGATAAAACTCAAATAGCCTTGTTCCAATAACTTGAATGCTCAGTTCACTTAACTTGAAAAGGCCGAAGTAACTTGCTGCATAGACATTTCTGTGTTGTTTCAACTATAGTCACCGGTTAGTTAACCATACTAGAACCATTTGGGTAATGAAAACTGAAGAGGAATTTTGGTGGTAGACTTAAAAATGTTCGTTCATTCAACAAGTCTAACTCTGTTGCCATAACTTGTCATGTCTAGTAGTTCTTTGCAATTATTTCTTGCTACCCATACATACAATTGCTATTTGGGAAACTTATCCAAATTTAATCAAATAACTAGAATTGAGCTTAGTTGAATGAACTAAAAATGTCTATGCAGCAAGTCTCCACGATTTGTTTAAGTTATCTCAACACATTGGGTTTTACAGTGTATTGAACCGTTCTTTCGGAGTCACCAATCATTGATGTCTACTTTCAACCACCCACTCAATATTCATACCCATAATCTCTACCGGCACAAACTGGAGTATCATTGCGTACTATGAAAAATCGAAATCTTTGCACTACAAAATGCTATGAGAATATAATGTTCACCTACTGATGCAGAAAACTCCAAGCAATTAACTTCGGTAAAGCAGAAAATCTATGTTAGTTTATAAATAATTCTGCATATACCAAAACTGAAGAACTGTGGCTGGTGTGGACCAGTAGGCTCTATAACCGTATTACATTAATGCATTGTTTGTGATATATAGTCCATGATAAGTTAAGGCTGTCCCCTACAACGTCGCTAAACACCATGCGAGTTGTGAAATACTTGAAACATAGAGATTTAAATAGTTGAAGTGCCAGGTTACAGTTGACTTCTTTTCTCTCTGGCAATATTATTTTGTGTTCACTAAATTATGTCAAATTCTCAACAATCCGTCCCCTCAATAATAATAATAATAATAGTTGTCATGGGCCTTCCGTTGCGATCTTCTTTACCATGCGATTGTAAAAATTAAAGAAGAGGGTATAACTAAGCTGCTAAACTTTAAAAGGATTAGTCTTTAGGATATCATAACTTCCCACGAATGACTATGATACATAATAGCTTAAATTCTACATTTGATCACTAGAAATTAAAAGCGTATATTTTATAGTATATTTTACATTATCAAGGTTGTCAAAGGAGAGGTATTCTCAAATACGATTTATCTAGCAAATCATTCTTAGGAGGCACATGTTAAATGCACAAGGTATGCACTTGTGCATATCACTTCATCATTGTTCATACCCGTGAACACTTCATCATTGTTCACGGGAGTAGTGTTCTAACTCCCCTTGATACATGGTTATCGTCAAAGACGTAATCTTGGCATCTTGTTTGTTAATAAGACTCGTCAATCTTCGCAATTGTCTCTGCTATCTTAACCTGTAGCCCAACTTCAAATCTTTAAATGTCAAGATTCTATTCTACTATACAATGGCCATAATGTCACGATCAATATATCCTGATGGACTTTGATATATTTTAGCGTCTGCATAGCAATATCATAATCAAGGGGCAAATCGTTTGGATCACTTACTAGGTAAACCTGATCGTCACGTTTAATAAATGGAGAAAAGAAATATATTGTTAACTCAAACAGCTTTTTTGTTAAAAATTAAACGCTCCATTCCTTTAACTTGAAAATAAAACAGAGTTGAATTGCTGCATAGTTAATTATACTAGAACCATTTGTTTACAGGAAACTAAAGTAGGATGTATGTAGTAGACTTAAACGTTTTAGTTCATTCAGCAAGTCGTATTCTGTTGTCATAACGTTTCATGTCTAGCCGTTCTTCGCATGTATTCTTGTTACTCACACATATAGTTAACTAGTTGGGGGAAACTGGTCAATATTAATTGAAGTTACTTGAAATAGCTTAGTCGAATGAATTCAAAAGTGTCTATGCAGCAATTTATCTGGTGGTAGAGAAAAACATCAATAACATAACGGCTGATTGTCCGATTTGGGATACTCCGTCTCTACCACAACCCAGAACGTGGTCAGTGACTCTCGCTTGAAGGTGTTCTAGAGAGAACCATCGGTTGCCAACTCAATCAGCTACGACTTCTACCTCATGGAGATCGCGAAGTCGTCCACACTCACCACAAATGGGTCCGGATCCAGGCATTAGTCGCACTCCGGTCGGCAGTGAAATATTCGTCGAATTTCAGATGAAGGTTCCTCAGGTGTTCCGATACGACCACTTTTATTCTTTCCCTCAATTCGGGCCTCGCTTCAAGGAACCCGTGCAAGTTATCAAACAAATCAAATCCCTCCAGCTCTCCTCTAGTTCCCCATAGGGCTTGCTTGCGGTTTAATGCTGTAATATTGTCATACATTAGGAATATGTTCTTAGCTTGTTTACTGTTCTTATCCTGAAAAGGGGTGTTAGTGTAGTGTTAGCTCAGTGGTTAACACTGGTGCCTTCCAATCATAAGGTCTCCAGTTGGAGTCACTCCAAGATAAATGTATATCGTCCACTAATTGTCTGGCAGTGATTTAAAAAAAAAGTTTTACAGCTTCGTTTTCAGAACGACTGACACGAATATCCCGGTGCGTCTCTTTCTTTCTGTTGTATAATTCGCTTTTCGCTTTTATTTTTTGAGTATCAAAATACTCTCAATTAGTTTTAAATAATTGCAAATTTGACTGCCAAACGTTTTGCAATCAATATCTCGTCTCACCACATTTCATTCCTACGGTCAAGATTGTCAGTGATAGAAGAGAGCTTATGGTAAAACCTTCATGTCACACATTAACATGTTTTAAAATACACCAGAAATAATTGTGAAGGGTCGTGAATTTGACAGGAAAACAGAAATTTGCTTTGTCAGTTGTAATGATAGTGAACCACTCCTATGTTTTTACTTTTATTGTGTCGACCACCGCGTATTATTATGTGCGATCTATACCCCCCCCCCCCACATCAGGAAGAATACTACAACATAAGTCTTAAGGGTACAGTACATACATATGATATGTAAAACGTATAATGTGTACAGCCTAAGCATTCGAAAATTCTTCAGCATGGATTACTAAGTTACATGTAAGCAATCTCCATTAACAACAATTTTTCCTAAAAACCCCTCTCCATATAGACCTTCCATGGATGACTAACATCTAACCCCCACCCCTCCCCTAACTCACCTCCCTCCCGCGCAGTTCAAAAAGGAGGTTGTACCTCTTTTGTCAACAGAGATAGAGACCTTGCCACGTCGCTCCAGATACTAAGTTACTTTGTCAAGGTACAAGCTGGCAATGTCATATTCCTATTTACGATTGCCTTTATAGACGTTCAACGACATCTCTATTGCGCCCCTGATGTTAACTCTCGGCAGAACAATTGATCCAAGGTATCCCCATTCATATAATACCTGTGGGAACATGCTAGGATTTTTTTCTTCAAAAAGAAAGAACAACTGTGTAATCCGCGGCTAAATACCCACGTTTTGTAATTCATTTTTAGTAGTACATTTTTTATTATATTATATCTTATATATTCTGGTGCATCAAGTGTTTCTATATGTGAAAATGAAACATATTTTGACGATAAGATCAGGATTTTGTGGAAACCTCGTTATTATAACATAGGTACCCTTTGCTCAAGAAATTGTGTAGGTGTCAAGATTGCGAGAGTGACGTTCAAATCGCTGCAAACGTATAGTCGTCAGCAGGTGCGATATGGCTTCTATGTTTAAATTTCTGTGCATTACTATCGTGCACCATTTGATCATTAGATCAAGTAAGCGTAGACTTTTATTGACACCACCGACACCAACTATGGTAAAACCAAGTAACTTACATCCTTCAAACCATGCAGCTATTAGGGTGATATCTCGCTCTGGTATAAAAATTGTTTAACCCCAATGTTCTTCTTGGTCAACGTGGTGAAAGTTTGGTCAATGGAAGGGATGAGGTATCAACCTTTCCTGTGCGCAATTTTAAATGTGATGAAAGTAAAAAATCTTTTTTTAATTTTCAACATCCGAAGTATGTTACAAGTATATCCCTTTTTCTTCCGATTGTATTCTGTGAGCCCTTGTTTAACCCTCGATAATGTAAAATGCACTTCGAACGTTTCTATGTTGTTTTTGAACACTTTCTATTTAATATGTGGCCTATAAGAAGCAATTCACAATCGTCGTAGGGTAAATGAGATCAATGGTCCTCTCTTAGTAAAATTATCCACCATTCTCCAGCTTTGGTATCTCTAACAATTACAAATAAAGAAATAAATATGTTTGCTATGTCGCAGCTGATGGGTTGAAAACACCGTTAGAACTTTCTCTGCATCAGTAGGTGAAAACCACATTCCCATAGCATTGTGTAATACGAAAAACATGGATATGTCATGTTTCGCAAGGAGACTCCTGTTAGCTCCGGTAAGAGAGTACGGGTTTTAGATCTTTGCAACACCGATATTCTGGAAGGTTAAATGTCATGTAAATAAACCTTCGTATGTTTTATATTTTTAAACGAACGTTAGAAAGTGAAGTATAAAATCTTCTGGGGGTGTTTTATATTTCGCAATCCTTCTGTCTGCATTTATATGAAATCTGAATCAATTCAAACATAGGACTTTAGTACTAAAATAACAGTTCTTTTAATAGCAAATCTCATGTATTTCATTATAAACATGATACCTTTGTAAGAAAGCAAGTTCCAACCGATACCACAAACAATGTTCATGCGCCATTGGCAAGTATTTTATTCTTTTTAATCCGTAAACCCAAGTTTTAGTCAAATAAAATATTTGAAAAAAAATTGAAATTAACTTACGATAATCTGAAAATGCAGTCCAGGCGGTAAACGAACGTCGATCATTATGAAAGGAAGTTTCAAACAAACACGTTATCATATTGGGAACTAAATGGACTTTGCTCCAAATGAACAAACCTTTAACATACGTTGAATCTTCAGTGTCATGTGCAAACATTTTTGGGAAGGCTAAGACTGATTCACCATTGTGTCTGAAATATGACCAATCGTGTCAATATGAAAATTGCCTTGAATACAATGTTCATGTTGGATTGTCATTTTGGTTTAGTTATTATACCCCAAAAGCTTTTCTGTTCAAACTGTGCGATAACAAACACAAAAGCATCGACTTAATTTGTTAAATATTTAAACAGAATCAATGCAGGTGGGCTGCAAACTTGGTCATGTCTGTAATAGTTTGTTTGTAAGCAATATGTAATCTAATGTGTAAAAGTAAGTTGGCCTGACGTTTCGATCCTAGCATGATCTTCTTCAGACGCTATATGACAAGTAACAGTAACAGAAGGGACAAAAACACGCCAGAATACAGACAGGGTAAAGAGCATGTTGAACACAAAGAGATAGATGTAAGGGGATTAGTAGACAAGAGATGGACCGAAGAAATAAAGAAACCAACAGGGGAAGAGGAGAGGTAGGAGATGAACTAGAGAAGGACAAAGACAGAAAGATGTGGAGAAAAAATGGTGGAAGATAGCTACGAGGAGAAGGGGACAGAAGAAAAGTTAGTCATTTCCTTCCTGAATGTTGAGCCCATGATGTTGAATGGTGCGATGGCGTTGCATCCACATTCTCTCTCTGCCGATTCGTACTAGGTCAGGACGGCTACCTAAGGATTTAATCCCCTGTAGGGACATGTCATTAATTGTATGGTTGGGAAGGTTAAAGTGTTCTCCAACCGGGGTCTTAGTCTTCATGGTGTTGATTGTGGATCTGTGACCATAGAACCGCTTCTTGAGGGTGGGTTTTGGTTTCGCCAACATACTGGATGCCGCAAACTCTACAAGAGATCAGATAGATGACATTAGTGGTAGTGCAAGTGATGTGACCCTTTGTCTTGTGTGTGAGTTGCGTGCTGTGGCTTTTGATGGAATTGGATTCAAAAGTGTGGTCGCTGCAGACGATGCATCTCGAAGTACGATCACATTTGAAAGTACCATGCTAAATTGATATAGGGTTAGAAGTAAGAGGTGGAACATCAGCATGCACAAGAATGTCTCATAGGTTGCTTGGACGTCTGTATGCGATGGTAGGTGTTTCAGTGACGGCTCGTTGGAGTCTATCTGAAGTGAGGAGAATGTTATGGTTGTCAGTAGTGATTTGCTGAAGAGGAGGAAGATTTGGGTGAAAAGTAACAACAAGAAGGAGCTTGTCGCCGCAATCTCTTCCATTTCTGTCCTTCACTGCCAATGTAGATGATCTGGGTAGAGAGCGGACTCTCTGAATGGCTTCACGCACCCTTCTGGCACTATTGCTCTTGGCAGTAAGGTGTTTTTCTAAAGCATCTGTACGACAAATGAAAGAGGAATTGTTGAGCAAATGCAACGAAGACGAAGTGCTTGACTGTAGGCAATTCCAGACTTGCAGTGGCGGGGATGGCAGCTAGAAGAATGGAGATACTGGTGTATGTATGTGGGCTTGGTGTATACGTCTGTAAAGAGAGAACCGTGTTCCTTGCGAACAGTCACATTGAGGAAGTTAACCTGTTGGTGAGAGTAATCAGAAGTGGATTTAATAGTGCTATGGAAGGAATTGA
>KN889555.1:10767-22687 GCA_000934455.1 Apostichopus parvimensis | reverse complement strand
TGTCAACAGGTTTCAAGGTACCACTTCACTATAGACACGGTAGTGCCTAAAGTACAAATGCTTCGAGTAGACAGGTAAGGGAAGTAAATTTACACCCACCACATAGTACAGTTGTCAACAGGTTTCAAGGTAACACTTCACTATAGACACGGTAGTGCCTAAAGTACAAATGCTTCGAGTAGACAGGTAAGGGAAGAAGAACGGGAATAAATTTTAAAGCTGGCAAATATTGCAACCGTTAGCAAGTTTCAAGGTGTTAGTAAAATGTCCATTTCAAGCTCAGAATATAACAAGGGAATCTATGGGCAGTCACCAGGACATAATACATTCAAGTCAAAGATAAGTGAGCCAAAACATGTTAGTAATTCTTGTGGGGACAGTGACTTGAAGCAAGGTGAATAAATAATCAGGATAGGGTAAAACCAATGCATAGAGTAATGATGGCAGTAAACTATATGGGGCAGATACACACCAATCACTTCTTTATCAGCTGTGTGGTACACATGAAGGGTAACCCAACAAATGTCCCCGCATCTGGGTGCCACATATGTAAAACAATGCATAGAGTAATGATGGCAGTAAACTATATGGGGGCAGATACACACCCATCACTTCATTATAGGCTGTGTGGTTCACATGAAGGGTAACCCAACAAATGTCCCCGCATCTGGGTGCCACATATGTAAACAATGCATAGAGTAATGATGGCAGTAAACTATATGGGGCAGATACACACCAATCACTTTATCAGCTGTGTGGTACACATGAAGGGTAACCCAACAAATGTCCCCGCCTCTGGGTGCCACAGACCCTTACACAAAACATCAGTGGTAACATTCCATAGGGTACAAGGGACACCTTAACACACAAATTACACATCCTTTACGGTGTAGAATTGGTATTGCTATCCCTACAAAAAGTGTCAAAATATTCTCTTTTTCTTTCTGAAGAATTAAATACCGTACCCACAGCATAACAGAGTTTAGAGACTGGGTAACACAGACTGTAAATTCCTGCACTAAATTCACCACACAAACTATCATGTGTGATAGTACCAAAGACACCCTAAAGGTCATTTTTTTGGCCTTCCTTGCAGTACAGTAAGATGTTACCATGGAGACCTGCCTCTCAGTTATAAAGATGGATACTCTTCTGTCATTCTACTGCTCCTCTGTTTCCTCGGGAGAGAGGTAAGGTTTTACGTTTTCTATCTTCTTCAAACTGCCGGATTTG
This sequence comes from Apostichopus parvimensis, assembly GCA_000934455.1. Lineage (NCBI taxonomy): Eukaryota > Metazoa > Echinodermata > Holothuroidea > Aspidochirotida > Stichopodidae > Apostichopus > Apostichopus parvimensis. The sequence goes on along the minus strand of KN889555.1, from coordinate 21,454 downwards.
ATTCTCTCCGAGCACATCGGGCATATCTCATCGTCTTCCAGCAGTCTGAAACCAGAGTGAGAAAAGATTAGCTGTATTACAACCAAAATTTGACCACCTGTTTACATAATTCTTAAATTGTAGTTTTTTTTTCTCACTTTTTAAAAGGGTTTAGATGTCCATTCACAGAATAGACCATTCAACAGTTTTATTAACATATATTTGGATATTTCATTATAACAAAACAATTTCAGCCAACCCACACCACACAATAAACACATACATTGTGCTGTTACAATTGCAGTCAAAGCACCGACTGGTTTTGTCTCGCAGCCTCATAAAGAAAAGTAGGCCAACAAATGCATCTCATTCGTTGAATATTCTGTAATAGATACTATCTGATTTGTAATTTTTTACATCTGACAAGTTTATTACATGTGTCGTTAAAAGGGAGACTTCGACTATGCAAAGAATACGTGCGGTATGAATCGTCTTGTTTGCACTTATGTAAGAAAGTGACGGCATATTTTTTTACTCAAGTCTATTTCACGGTCGGAAAAGTCACCATGGCAACAGAACCGGCTGCTTTAAATCAAATAAACTTACGTCTTAAACTCCGAGTAAAGAGCTGGGAAGTCGCACTCGGGACAAACAGTCCAATTGTCCTTTATCATGTGACGACCCTGAAAAGAGAAAAAAAACCCTGATACACTGAGTCGAGGACAAGGGTCGTATGTATCGTAAGAGGAAGTTGAATATCGATCCAATTCAAGCAAGCATGCTCTTTATTGATCCATAAAAATTTCACAGCACTGGAGACAAAATTTTTAATTTATTCAGAGAGACATCCCACCTGATCCAGACTGACACCCCGTTACGAAAGAGAAAATTAAAAAAAAAAAAAAAAAATTCAAACGTGATTTGGTTTAAAACAAAAATCTTATTCAGTGAACTTACCGTTACAATGCAGAATGGTATGCTATTCTTGCAATCGTGACACGTCAGTTCGGTGTCTTCAAGTTCCGTTTTGCAATAAGGACACGGCGAAGTGGTCTCATCTTGCTCGCTCTTATCAGGTTTCCTGTTTGGAAGAATTATGGGATATGAGGCAGTGGGTTAGGGGGTGCGGGGGTGGGAGAAACTGTTGTTCGGTGATATCCACTTTCATTTGATGATGCTTTGCAAACTCCCAAAAGCCTGCTCCCAACTCCTCTCTTATCCCATATGTCAATGTTGCTGATCTTTTCATGTAAATGCCATTACATCCCCTTACCCCAACCCCCCCTCCCCCAAACCCACATTTTTTTTATATAAACACCATTCTGCTCACAAGTATTTATCTACACACATGTATCACATTCTCCTGTAATTGACCGCCATGTCTTCAGATTTTTTTTTTCAGAAGTAAAATTCATGATAACTGACAAACATTTTAAACTGACGTTAAGCAAAATCAAGTACACAAACAGTAGAAGCTTGTAACTGTGAGACATCCTTACTAAGTGAAGCACAATTGAAAAACATAATTTTTGACTTTTGGAGAGTTGCAAACGATGTAAATCTATTCAATTGATAAGGAGATACCAACCTGACGATGGCCTCTATTTTCTTCTTATATTTGGCATCAATTTTATTACGGTACTCCGGTCTCATCAACATTGCGGCGTAACTGAACGAGGAGTTCCTCAGACCGGATCGATGACATTCAATGACCGTTGAGGTGAGGATAGGAACAACATCTGTTGGGGAGGGGGGAAGGAATTAATACCACTTGGTGGGGGAGGATGACATAATTACTTAAAATGATCCAGAAAGTTAACTGATTTCATAGATGAAGGTGACTAATATGTTAAGACCTTATAAAGCTAAGGAGATACTTAGATTAGGAGGAATGATATCTGTTACAAGGAGTAGACATTATATCACTTTATAAGGAATATCTTTATAACGTAGCAAGACAGATGGTATACCAGAAGTGAATTTTAGAAGGTTAACTACTTTCGATATGACAGATCGCCCTCTATAAATAGTTTAACTAAAAATGGTGGAGCCAGATAACAGAATGACATCGCTTGTGTTAAAGAAATCAAAAAGATCATCACCAGATAATCACTTAGAACACACATATGAATATTAGCACACATAACAGCTACAGATGAGCATATCTGTGAAAGGGTACAGGTCAAATGTATTTGACCTCACAGGATGTTCTCTTCTATCATTTTCCCAATAATGGTTGAGCATTAGTATATCTTTGACGTCGACAGCACCACGCACAAATAAAATCATTCTCAGAGATTGAATAAAATAATGTATATTCTAAATATTAGATATATTGGAATGACTAATTAAGTTATCATTCAAGGTATCAATTCAATTTACACCGATGTCATACTCTGGAGTACATCCAAGGTGTTTCTGTAGTTTGTTACATGACTTCACCTGCCAGGACGCCTTCTTTTACAAATGACCCTGTTATCAAACGTCCAGTGGGATAGTACGGCTGATTGAGATCGAGGTCAACACTGGTATTGCATGGAGATATCATTAGCAGTTATTAATCAATCGATTTCTACCAGTCGGTACTTACGAGATGGGAATTTACTGATGTTGTTAGCGACCCTGATCAACATCCTTGCTCCCTTCAGGTGGTCTCCTTTCTTGACATGCATCTAAGAAAAGTGACCAGAACTGACGGTTAATACCCAGAATGCATTTCACTGGCTTTTAACCCCCAGAATGCATCTCACTTGCACATTAATACCCAAAACGTGTAACAAAGGGCAATGGCAGTTAACAACCCAGAGAGATATAATTAGCAGGCACTGCACTGCGACCATTAGTCTGGAAAAATAGATCTCATTGGTCAACAAAATCCATGAAAGATCTTGAATACAATTAAACACCCATATATATAAACAATTACAAAGGCAAGTGGAACCACTTAGCTATATAAGTCCCCTTTGTTTTTGTCATAATGTCATTCACACTTAAACAGTCCTTTCATGTGCAACAATGGTAAGTACATGAATTTTTAATTTAAATAAAATAACCCAAAGAATGTATCCCAATGTGAAGCTTCTTTCATAATTTGCACCAATTAACAGAAAACTATTAATCATCCTCACTACTGAAACAATACTCACAACCTTCTGCCCTCTAATTGCCGTTCTACGTGGGCTTAACATTGGGATAATTGAACGATTCGCTCATGGGTCTACTCATGGCATCAACGATAGAAATAAATGTTTGTACGATAAATGTAACATTGAGAAACATGCTGTAAAGTTGTATGATCCAACCCTACTCAATATTAGACCTTACAGAGTTACGGTTGGCTGGTTACATTTCCAACCCAAGTGTCTTTTGCCAGGAAACTCCACTTGAGCAAGAATTGTATCAGTAGATAAGCATTTAACACAAACCTGTTAAGCCTTATGTAAATGTAAGAAAATCAAATGTTTATGTAATGAACAGTTTTACGTATGGGAGTAAACTGTATAGAAGCAAAACCAAGTGTTTTAGGTGCAGCAAACATTCAACAAGTTGTGAATACTTGATTTGAATATTAGGAATGTTAATACCTTGACCAGGATATAGCTGTGTAGGATCATGAGGTTGTTGGCCATCTCGGCTGGGATCTTAATCTTCTGCTTGTGAAGTTCTCTACACATGCTGAAGAGAACATCATGACCATTCCTGTAGTTACCTGACAGCAAAATAACAAAAATCAATAACAAAAAAAAAAATCAATTCTGGTGTGATTTACATATTATTATTAAAGAGCCAGCCCTCTGTCATTTTTTCAAAAAGAACCCCTTTCAAAGGTTGTCCAGCTCGGAAACATAACAAACTGCCAGTCGTGAGTAATTACTCTCATTAATTCATATATTAAATAACGAGCCGGCTCTTGTCAGTTTGTGTATTAACTAAAGGGGAAGGCGATTCTCCACCATTGTCATCAACTTTTGAATTGTTGATTGTAAGGAACAGAGAGTACGAAACTGTCACTTTGCACCCAACTGACTGACAGCAGTGCTCTCAATAGGTCCCAACAAATACCCCCAACCCCCGCCCCCCAATAAGGTAAGTGCATAGTCCCCCAATCATAAAATCAGAAGCTTTAGTGAAAAAAGTACTTTTTAACTAACCGGCAATTTGTTCTTCGCGAGCTATGATGACAGCTGTCCGAGCGGCTTCTCTATATTGGTTTAAGGCCATGTAGAGACGGAATAAATATTTGGCGTCCTTGGGGATTCCATCTGCTTCTCCCATCAAGAAGTCGATCAACTGATGAGTCAATACTTCATCTTTAGCACTGCCGACCTGCATCGATGCACAAACCAAATTTGGAAATTCAATAATTAATAAATTTGTACTCATTTCAAATCTGTATGGTTCTCATGCAATTATTAGCGAAAAACGTTACTTCTTTTTTTTTTTTTGCTTTTTTTAATTTTTTTTTAAAAAGTCAATAAGATTTTTCTGTAAATTTCTTTGCCTTTCAAATAAAAAAACCTACTCAGTAATCTATTAATCCTGTAACTAACGACAGCAGAATAACAACTTCCAGTACAAAAAAAGCTGCAGATGCCGTAAATTTCCCTGCAGCTAGGGCAGAATCAGTATCATACAGTATAGATTATTCTATAGACAAGGAGGAAAAACTGCTGTTCCTTTTGTGTGAAACAGCACAGCATAAAAGATTGATGTCCAATGCAGCCTAGCTGCAGAATGCTGCAGCCCCATTAGCATCGAACATTGTACACAGTGCCTAAATAGATAGCAAACTTCTGAGTGGCAAAAAACCCAAAGCATTTCACTTTATAAATTTGATTATAAATATTACATAAGCTTTTAATTCGACTAGAATTCAACTAAAGATATCTACTGACCGTTTCGATGGCGAGATCTAACGCCTGGCTGTCGTCCACCGATACCGGGCATCGGAGAAAGTGCTTCAGAGCTCTCTGGTACTGCTCGCACATGTGAAAGAATTTGCCGGCCAAAAAGTGGTTCTTCTCGTTTTCAAAATACAGAGCGATGCTCTTAAAGTCTTCCAGAGATGCGTCTGGACCTGTTTGAAAAATGAAGGAATGTCACGCAAATGTTGCTTACTTCCAGTTTTTTGTCAAAACAAAGTGTTTATTTTGGGCAAAGTGCATCAAGTTTGCGAGTAATTTTGAATAGATTAGAATCATTCAGACTGTCCTTCGACATCTTCATGGTAACTTTAACTGGTGCCGATCACAGCAACTGAACTGTGATCAGTTCTTAATAAAAGGAGACAACTTCTTTCTTTAAGTGAATTTACCTATTATTTCCGCATAGACTTCCATCTGGTTGTGTTGTTGTGCCAGCTGGAAGGCCTCGTCGTTGCACTTGGACATGACCAAGAACTGGATGGCTGAAGAGTAATCGCTGAGCTTCATGAAAAAGCTGTCAAAAGACAAATCCATACAGACATTTAAGAGTCGGTGAAGGAGAGTATTTACTGTAGTATTACCCTACTCATGGTGCAAGAGGTGAAAGAGGGACCCGAAAGAGGGACCCCAAAGAGGGACCCGCAAACACCAATCTAATACACAAAAGTCCCAGTCTCAGCTGACAACTCAGGTATGCAGTCTACCCTTATCAATGATCATCGGTGAAAGCAGTGTGGAATGTGTAGACAGAACCATAGATAAATTAGAACAGTAGTTTACTTACTTAGCGACCATCTTGGCTCCATCGACTGATCCACTCTCCCGGACTACCTTCACAGCTTCTTCTGGGTTGTTTAGATGTTCTAGTAATATCCTGTCAAGTAGAGATCATGAAATACAGTTAGATTGGTACAGTTTATTCAAAAGAATGAGGGGTGGGTGGTTTGGTAGTAGGGGGGGGGGTGGTGGAGGGGTTAGAATATGGTGGCCCAAAATGATAAAATTTATGTTCTTTTGTTTTTTATATTGCAACTCCCTTTTAACAAGAGATACTTCATTAAGGAGGATATTTGATACAAGATAAGGGTCCAGCTGTTGTCCAGCAAGGGTCCAGCAAGTTGTCCAGCAAGGGTCCAGCTGTTGTCATAAAAGAAGCCATGTTCAATAAATTTGTTTGTCTCTAGTAGATCAAATCATACAGTTGTAATCATCACACAATTGACTTGTATGAATAATCTCGTGCTAATCATAAAGAGTTTTGCACATACATTCAACTCAGCCTAAAAAATATACAGTATAATCCTGGCCCTGACCTGATGACACTGTCCCATTCCTTGGCATTCTGATAGGCTTTCATGGCATCTTCGTATCTGCCATCGGCTTCCTTGGCCTTAGCATACTGTATCTGTATCTTTGGAGAGGTCACCTTGGGTAAGAGCTCGCCAACTTTTGACCTTTAAAGATAAAGGAGGGGAAGAAAACTACGTCAAATAAAAGCTTTCAACTTATTGATTTAAAATGTATAGATATATTTATTGCTTATTTTCATAACTCTATAGAGGAGAGGGTCTTTGATATAAGACACTCCTTGCTTTAGTTTTGAGTTTTTCTTCTTGTGCAACTTATTCCGGCACGATTCTGATAGTTTCAACTTAAGAGAATGCTAATGCTAAAGAGTACACAGCTGACATTTAGTTGACTTCAAACAAGACTTTTCTGATTTTGTTACATGATGCCTAATTCCCACCTCACAAAATAGACAATCGATTTTGGCTCATGATTATCTCAAGATTGGCCCCTAAGGCACTTTCAGAGTAGATACGACTAATGCTACCCTCATTAATTGCAATTAGAGTTAACTTTCGTTATCATCAGGAAGTCATTAGTTTAAGTACTTGCTAACTGCAAATTTTCTTGGGTGGGGGGGTTGAGTGGGACAAGATATATGTCAATGACTCAGAGAGAACATAATCACTCTTTGAAAGGCATTGTCTGGAAAGTAAGCCAGACAGTTTGACATTAAATGCTGAAGATACTGTAAGCCACAATACCTTGTAAGTACGATGGGGGGGGGGGAAGGGGGAAGGAGGAATGGACGTGTACGATATAAACTGAACGTCAAGCACTCTTTGACAAATTAGGAGAATGAGAATGACAATAATCACTTGATTTTCGAGGGATAAAAGATATTCCTACTTTCAAGGCTGATACAAGGAAACAAGTGTCAATTGTATCTCAGCAATTCAAAACCTTTTTGCTTTGGATAATTATTCTTAAATATAGGCTTAATTTCTACACAATTGAATGACCTTTCAAATAAAACATAACAAAGCCAAATTAACTTTAAAACGTTGCAGTAACAAAAGGACCCATCCAAAGCATTTTTACCATTTTTTTTTTTTTTTACAAATTTTTGTATTAACACAACAGATATGGAAACTATACACACAGTGTGTTTGTTAACAGTTAGTGCCAGTTGCAAAAATAGATAAAACTCACCAGTTTTTGCAACGGATATAAACCGAGGCTGCCTTGTCGTAGTACTCTCCTTTCTCGTAGAGCAGAGCTGACTCTGAAAACTGTTTCATATTCTCCAAGATCTGAGCGCAATCTCTCTTCAGAGATCTGCTCGGCATTTTCACGGCCATATTGACACCCTTCCTGATGTCTCCGACACGGATGGACATTCTGGCTACCCCCATGGCACAGTTCTCATCATGTTCCTTTTCCTGGTAGGGGAGATGTTAGGGGGGGGGAGATGAGAATATTATCACCACAACAGGATCTGATATTATTCACCATCGATCATAACCCCAAAATTATTAATGTCACATTTTCGATTGGGAAAAAAAAAACCAGAATGAAGTCAAACAGACTTCTTATCTTTTTCGTGCACTGCTAAACCTTTCTGAAGTGTTTTTTAATCACTGATAGAAACAGAATTGGTGTAAACATTGTGTCCATCAATACTTGAATAATATTAATAATATCATATTGAAGATTTATAAAGCGCAGACATATCCACCGATAACGGTGCCTCAAGGCGCATCACAATATTACCAGAGTCGACGATAACCGCATAATAAATATTTCTTTAGAGAAATTGCCATTTTTCTAAGTACAGTAGTATCGTGATAACAGAAGGTAAATTTTTTTTTTACACAGAATCGCATTTGACCTACCTGGTTGCTAATGACTCAAATGCAAACATTCTTCAGCTCTTTGCTTATCTTGCTCATATCAAACATATAATATTTCTCTTGCATGAAGTCAATCTAACCGTGGTATCACGCCGGTTGTCAAACCAGACCAGACCATCCACATCTCTCCTCAGCCAAAATCTAAATGTCCAGGTGAGATGGAAGTCTAGTCTGTGTTTGTAAAGTACACATAATAATTCCAACAGATTGCTGGATATTCTGCCTAGACCTTTCTTCATGGTTGTTAAATGATCACCACAAACTAAACATCACGTTTTTGACAAAGGTATATAGACAAGGGTTGAAATAAGGATTTGTGGACCAGGAGCCACTTTCTAAAAAAGTGGCTCCTGGTTCGCGGCAAATTCAGTAGGACCAGGAGCTATTTTCTCACTACCAGGAGCTAAAAAGGAGAAACAAAATTCAAGTACGGCATGTACGTACGTATCAGTACAGGTGTTGTGCGATATATAAACAATGTGCACCAGTTCTATTGTGCATGCACTCGATCGATCAGTGATTTATCAAATCGCTAGCAGTTACTATATAGCACTAGCATGCAATGTAGTTTCAGGCTTCTGTGCAGCGCATGATAAGGCTGATATTTACAGGAGTATGCAGGCGCTTATTTGCCGACAAAGTAGCGCCCGTGCGTATTGTATTTTCATGTCCAGGGGCGCTATTTTAGTGCTTGCGGGCGCGAATAGCGCCTGGGCGCCCGCTTATTTCAACCCTTGTATATAGACCAAACCTTATTTTCACAAGAAATTAACATTTTCCCAAATGGCTTTTGTCTGATTGAGTATGGTACCTGTATATGGTACATTGTATGTATATGTATATTGTACCTTGTATGTATATGGTACCTTGTATATGGTACCTTGTATATGGTATGTATATGGTACCTTGCAACCATCTTAATATTACCGATCTTTGCACGTACCTTCTCCAAGCTTGTGATTCCCTTCTCATAGTGGGTGAGTGCATTTGGGTAGTCTCCCCTAAAAGAATGACAAAAAAGACATTTATTTCCACGGTGACATAGAAATAACGTCTTCAGTTATTCATCACTAGAAGCAATTTATTTTTATTAAACAAAACTATCTTGAATTTCAGTATGCTACCAACCTGGTTTACTTTTAAATTTTCCTTGACAATTTTGTTTGGACAAAGCAACTTCTCATAAATAAAAGAAATCATCGAAGATACAAACCAACAAATAAATTGGTGTTAGAACATTCCTCTGCCGTTAAAGTGAGACAAAAAGACTTAAAGTACATTTTTAAGACAGATTACCGTTTACCGTTTTAGAAAACAGTAACTGTTGCACAAACAGCAGAGTTATTGTTTAACACGTTAAACACACAATTAATGATTTTAATGGTATGCCGAGTGCTTTCAGCATAATTAAACGGTCTCTCCTTGGACAAAACCTAATGAACAGGCTTCACAGTCTTAGAAGGAACTGGGATCGCCAAACAATGTTTAAAGTTAGCTCTGCAGTAAATCCAAGCTTTCCTGTCTGAAAGTGGCAAGGAAAGTGTAGGGTACCACTTTGTAAGTGTTATGAAATGGAGAGTGACTTGACATAGTGAAACACACAGCTACGCTTCTGAGACGTTAACAATGTTAAAGGTGCCACATATGGTGACATAGACTAGAACTTACAAAAACTCCAATTGTTGAGCATATTCTTTAGATATGTAAGGGATCTGTGAAGGATCCAAGGTCTTGGCTAGTTTTAGGGCTTGATCCCAATGTAGCAGATCTCTCCTCATCTGGAGGAAAAAGAGAAAAGAAATGCGAGGCAGACGTTAACCAAGACGTAGGGAGTCGACCAAATAACGGACGATGTATGAAAATATTTATCATGAATTGGACATTTTTCTCAGATTTGTACATGTAGATGAATGCGTTGAGTGTTATAGTGTTTATGTACACCATGCTTGTTACTGTTTGATAGCATCATCATAAACGTGTTGGTGTCACAAATGTTGAAGGGGCAAACTCGTCCTTACTGATGGATAGCTTATAAATTGCATTGTTCACAGATCTTTAACATGTATTTCATAATTTTTGTATTGGGCACATTCAATGTATGGTTTCATTTTGTTTATTTGTTTATCTACAACATTAAATAGTACAGGTTGCACAAAATAACAAAAATAATGAAGTAGAGGGAAGTAAAAAATAAAAAAACCTCAAGAGGTTCATGGTAATAGCAGTTCATTACAGTAACCCTTAACTGATCCAAATATGATATGGATTGTTAAGGAAGTGGGGGGTTAAGGAAGTGGGGGAGTGGGGGAGAGGGGGTGAGGGAAGTGGGAGAGGCGCGAGGGAAGTGGGAGAGGGTGTGAGGGAAGTGGGGTGAGGGAAGTGGGAGTGAGGAAAGTGGGAGAAGGGGAAGTGAGGCAGGAGGGGGTGAGGGAAGTGGGGGCAGGAGGGGGGTTTAGAGTTTGGGCATTGGATTCAGCAGAAAGACACTAGAATACTTACATCTAGGGCTGCAATCGGTCGACTAGAGGAAATGAACAAATCTTGGGCTAAACTGAAATCTTCTCTAAACATGGCAAGATGTCC
>KN889553.1:46155-66227 GCA_000934455.1 Apostichopus parvimensis | reverse complement strand
GTTATAGGCATTGTATTCATATCAAAGTCACTATTAGTAGTATGTGTAGGCAGCCATTTGTGAAAAAAACATTTAGATACTTTTCTTAGCGCAATTTTGAAATGGTGAAATATTGCGTTACAATTTGCTTTGAGCTTTTGTTGGAACACAATATACTGACAGGATAACATTGTAAAGTGTGCATTTTTATCCAAACATTAAATCCAAGCTTGTGAGGACTTTGTTCTTAAGTCTTGGTAAAATGCTGCAACATTGGAGACTGCATCATGGTACAGGCGCGTAGCCAGGGGGGGGGACGAAGGGGGCGACCGCCCCCCCTTGAGCAATTTTTTTTGGTATGTTTTCATGATGTCGCTAGTAATTTCAAAATAGAAAATGCTCTGATGCAGCTAACAAGGCCTGGGAAGTGCCATTTCCAGCGATCTGGTAGGCATTTTCGGCCAAAATTTTCTTCTTCGCTTCGTGCCAGCCCATGGTGGTGTTACGCTTAGATAGATTCCAATACCGAATCTACTGCTCTAATAGGTTGCCTACAGGTTCGCCTCCTTGGCAAATTCCTCGCTACGCGCCTGGCATGGTAAGGTGTAATGTCAGATGCGGCAGCCATGCCTACCAATTCCAACTGTTTTAAAAGACTTTTCTCTTTCACTCTAAACAAGGGACTCCTTGAAGTTTAGTACCAATGGTTAGCCATGTACCTCTCAGTGTTTCAAAATGCAAGTTAAGATTCAACCCTTGATTGTTGCCCTAGAGGAAGCATACCCAAGAACAGGAATATAGATTTTAGTTTAGTCCCTCTAGATATAGATATAATACTTCAAATTTATCAGCATGCTAAAGATCTTGCACTTCTGAACAGTGCTGGCCGTTTGGTTTATTCCCCAGACATCAAAGGAGTGCATGTTCAAATTATAGACATATTTCATTGATAAAAAAAAATACTTTGAAGGCAGCAGCAATATATATACTAAAAGTTTGAACGATTACTTGACTTCCAAGCATACTTTGTGACCATTCTGAATAATTTCTGATGATGTTTAAGAGAGCAGATAGCCTTCGATGCAACATTCATAATCGATATTTGAGTGATTTGATCTTGAATATTCAACCCTCAGGTAATCACCTGAAGGCCTCTAATCCTGTTCTGGTCTCCAGCGATCATGGTCTCAGCAGAAGTGTCGCGCTTGTCTTGGCCTACCTTATGAATCACTATAAATGGCCATTGAAGGTAAATTTCATATTCTGTTTATGGTCTATCCATACTATTAGGTACATTATATGTTGGTGTGAAATCCTCTAGCAAGTACTTCTGCAAAGTTCTGACATATGTTAGTATATTAAATGTAAAGAGGGAGGGGCGATCAGTGCCAGGTGAACACCCTTCAGAGCTCTAAAGACACTATATTATTATTAATTTAATTAATTATTGAATTATTTATTAATTATTGATTAATTATGTAATTATTTAATTCATTATTATTTAATATTATTAATTTTGGAGGCATTTATTAATTATTATTAATTATTATTCATATTATTATTAATTTTGGAGGCATAGTAAGCTGAAACAGAAAGTGGGTATGTCTTAGCCTTGATTTTGGGGGCGGTCCCCTTCATCTGCCTATTGGATAGTCCAGTACTGAAGGCAATGTCACAAAATTGCATCTAGCAGCCAGAATTCTGTGGACCAGTTTCACTTGAAACCCCTTGATTCACTTGAAATCCCTTGACTCCCCATAGGTGATACTTAAAAGAGGACAAATAACACAATCTCAGCTTTGACCTGACCCAATTAAAATGCGATGCTCCTCTGAAATGAAGGATGTATTAATATTCTCACAGACCATCAGAATATTGAGTCAAAATGTGAAACACTAAAAAGGAAAAAAAAGCATCGATGCACAAATTGTGGCAATTTTTCTCTCGTAGTCTGTTTCAAAGCGCTGCAGAAGGAGAGAGTGAAACCTAACCCGAACAAACGGCACTTAGCTCTAGATGAGTTTGTTTGGACGAATGCCTCACAGATTTGAATATTTAACTAAACGATATTTTGAGACCTTTTATTTGTATTTTTTCTTTCACCAGGAAGCCTACACACATCTACAAGGTTGTAAGAAGAATATTCGACCTCGAAGAACTTTCGTTCAGCAGCTCTCCAAATGGGAGGAAGAGTTATTCCAAGAAATTGTGACGGATATTAGTGATCCAAATTATTAACAATCTGAGGCTTTTGAAATTTGGGGAGTACTGTGCAATCTGACCGTTGTTTTGTATTTGACATGATGTAAATAAGATGTTACGCTCGTACATAAATTGCATGTAGTATGTTCTCTTATTTTTGAGATACAAGTCAAAGATACATTGTGAAAGATTTAAAAATGGGGATCATTTAAAGATGTTAGTTACACCGGCATAACATTTTATCAGATGGGATGGTAGTGGAGCGGGGCAGACATCTTTGCAAGGTCGAATAGTCCATTTTACAACAGGTTAATGATGGAATAACTTTTCTGAAATATGTCCAAATTTTAACAATTTTGGCCCAAAGAGTTGACAACTGCTACAGAGTCCTGTCATTGAATTATTTCTCCATTTTTCTCTCAATATTTCCAATCATGCTTTAAATAATAATAATAAATGAGACTTATATAGCGCCAAATCAGTAGACAAAAGCCACTGCTCAAGGCGCTTAACAAAGAAAGCAGATTAATTTACAAAAGAACATGATGGGTCTTAAGTAGACTTTGAATGTAAATATGGTAATATTGTAATATGTAAATATGGTACACCAATACTTGTGTACTTAGAAGATGGAAAGTGATTAGCAAACAAGTATTGACTTTATTTGGTATTGACTAACTGAATAAATTCATCCAAAAATATGTGTACTTTGATAACTATAATCATTGAATAAAATATTGTAGCTCTGTCATATCGAATAGTAGTTCTATTTTTGTGATCGACAAAAGAGCTGATATTGCTAGAGAAATTTTTTCCAAAGATATTTAAAATTCATATTGTATTTTAAAACAACCAATTATGCTTACAAAATCCAGTCAGTATATTTCTGTGATAAAAGAGGCCCCTATTTGCCTTGTGTTAGACCAAACCTGTAAAAAATTTCCACATTTTTGAATAGCATGATTTTGCATGCCTTGTCATCTAAGTTCTAGCAAAATACTGTGAAATTGCAGCATTGTAAATCTACTGTGAGAGAAATAAAAAACTATATATATATATACACATTTCTAACTATTGAATACTTCGGTGAAATCAATCAGTATAAACTACTACATTTAAATTCTTATCAGCTAGTTTGATGAATAAACAGACAATTCACTCTGAAGAATTAAAGTATTTCTTTTTCTTGTTTATTTTTTGTCTTCCTGTGATATTTAAGAACCGGAAAGCCAGTGGGCTTATTGTGATTCCTTGCCAATTGAGATTATAATCCGAAGCTTCCGTCATTGTTGATTAAATTGATCAGCAAGGTTCTTTCACTGACTGTGGACCTACCTACTAAATATGTTAACTTACCATGTTTACAAGCTATTTTTAGCAAAAAAATGCGGCCCGTCAGTGATTTTTTGCGGCCGTGAGATGTCGCAAGAAAAAGAAAAACTCAATATATTTTACATCACAAAAAACGAGCTAGCTGCTTAGAATTTATCGGCACTAATTATGCTGTCAGGTAGGCCTATTATCCCCATTAATTATCAACTGTACTGTATTGACATTATGTTTTTGTGAATACAGATTAAGTACACACACCTATTGCTTGAAAGTCCTCGGAATCAAAGGTTTGAAATCAACAGCAGGTCGTTGGTTAGGTGCGACCCAGTCAATATTTCACTCCTTATATCTGGCCCATTCATTCAAAAAGGTTGCCCACCCCTGCTTTAAGGTGTAATAAACAACATTGGTATCTTTCATATAACCCCTAAGGTTTGTTTTTGGACCTAGAGTATTGTATACACAATGCATCGTACAGGAAATGTTATGTTTTCTCTTTAATTTTCCACCAATTTTGGTACTTTTCTATCCTTTAAAACCAGATTTGAAATATTTAGGGTCTTGTGCACTTCTTTAACCTACATTAAACCATTAATGTTGCCTTAATTATTCATGCCAGCTTTTGCTCGTAGATTGCTTTGGCCAGGAACGGGTCTAACAAGTGAGAAAAATGTTTATAATTTGTTTTTAAAAATTTCGATGAGATAATGCTCCAAAACTTGTATGGTATAAATTCTTTTATTTTGATCAATCGATAAACATCTGGTAACAAAAAATGGAATTTGTACCTTTCAAGACTAGCTGATAAAAAGATAATCATTGCATATGGAATCATATATGACCTATGTAATCATTCTACCACCTGTCCTTGGTACGTCCTAGCTATCCCCAACACCATGTCACCGAGTTCATAACGTTTACCTCCCTCCCTAAACTCCTCGGAGAGCTCACGGTACGTGATAGCGACCCTTCTTGACGTGATTGCGTTCCTCGGTATTGAATGCATCCACCTATATCTGGCATCGCCGCTGACCACTATTAAACTCCTCCTCGGCATCGGGACTCGCACCTTAGGCCTGATTGTCTCGTCGTTCTCTTGAGTATAATGGAAATGGAGGAAGGAATCGGACAAGAGATTCAGAGTCACTAAGCGTTCTCCCCACAGCCAGCGATCGTCAAAGTGAGGGTCGATTGCTGATCCCCTCTCTGGAACGTATTCCAAGTGGCATTGTTCGACGGGATGAAAGCTCTTCAAGGGGTCCACGGCATTCATCCTGGGCACTATTGACTCGCTGATAGGCGGTAGCCCTGAAAATGTGCCAGTCTTTAATTTCTGCTTCTTAAAGTTGACTTTTGGCCCAAAATCCTATGAGATGAGAAAATATTCAATGGCACACTATAAGTACAAAAATTTTGGACAAGCATACAATTTCACAAGTTTGTATACTCTTGAAGTATTGCTTACCCAATATCTTTGTCTTCTGCCACCTGGCTCACGATCCTCAGTAAAAGCGACACATAGTTTTGAGAAGGATGGCATTAAAATTCTACACTTTAGTCTGTACAGAATATCCTCCACCAGGTCAAAGAGTTGGTGGGGTTCTTACACTCTTTAATGGTCTGTTTCATAACAATATCAGAAAGTGGTTCTGACAAATTGCTACCTCACTGAAGTTTAACAGCAAGTTATTTCACCCTATATTGTTTAATTCTATAAAAGTCATATTAATATGTCAATGGCTTTAAAAGATGGGTGGTTCTGATCAGGCTCATTTCAGTAACTTGCAGTAACTCAGTAGTAGTGACACATCCCCATACATGTGCCTCTGTAGCTATAAGGTATCCTACATGTTCCCCGTTTGACCTTTGAGGTCCCCTAGTTACTCACCTCATCTCTGCCTATTGGATAATTTGGTACTGACCAAAATGTATCAAAAACATGGACTACTGTATGTGTCAAAACATACACACACTTTCGAAAACACTTTCTTTGGCACTTTTTGAAGATGCATGGTTTTAGGAGAATTTTTTCTCTTCACAATGGTTATACAGCTTGCTTAAGTATTGAAAGCAAGCAGGTGTTGATTAAATGCATTCATCTCTGAGTGGTGTCTATTTTCAGTTACAACAACAAACCTGTTTCCTTCTTCCTGATTGGGATGATTTCCATGGCATCTTATCAATTTCTGTGATTATACAACATTCTTCAGACAAACTGACAAAGTCCTTGATGATAGTGATGCCATTAAATTCTATGTACTTCCCATAGTGAGATCTGCAGTGGTCCATGCCTTGCTCCGGATCAAATTCAGACCAAGCCTTTCTGCATACTGCACAATAAGTCCATATTTCCTGTGGGAAAGAATTAACAGAGTATGCAAGTTTGGAGATAAACCTTCACTCACGATGAATCTTAGTCATAGATTAAACAGAGCACTAGTTGCTGTATAAAAGAAAACCCAATGAAAAGCACTTGACTAGCTTGTTGCATTTATGTCACACTTGCACATGTTGAAAATGGTGCGAATAGTTTGATACTTTTCAAAACCAAATTCATATTAAGCTTAAGACCTACACTGATGTTTACAATAGATGAATCTTGTCTCTCCTTATTGGAATATCATATTTTGGGCTGAGTCAAGTCATTATCTGGTATTATGAAATGCTTCCAATTTCAATTAGATAACCATGATGTACTTATATAAAATGTTTCTTAATTTTATTACTAGTAATTATGCAAATGTCACTTATATACACACATTTGACTTTTGATTGAACCAAGAATCTAAACCCCCATGAGAAACTGCAAGCATACAAGTAGAAAGTTAAGACTTTGAAGAGCATGTGTGACATATATGTTGACATCACAAAATACCCACTATGGTCCACTTTGAAATGTTTTTTTTTGAGTAAAAAGTTGTTCTTTCCAGCAGTGGAGACTACAAGTGAAAAATATATTCCAAATCAGAGTTGCAGTGTTTGAATACTACCAGGCGATTCCACTACATCTTAAATGGCAACTTTGTTTAGAAATTTCACCTCTTGTGTACTGGGTTTAGCTGCTGCAATCTCCTTTGGACGGTTTTCACACAGCAAACAGCAACGGATACCAGTGCATCCACATCTCCTATCAGCCATACCCTAAAGTGAAATAACAATATGTAGTGTAGATAAAATCCATAGCTCTGAGGTAGTTATGCATTGGAACAATTAATTAAGTAGCCACTAATAGTAGCAGGCAAAGCCACTTATACTAGTACTTAGTAGTACTAATAGTTCTAGTAGTAGCATGGTGGGCTCATAATTGACACACTTAAGGATTTGATCAACAATGTCTATGAAGGAAAAATCCAAATCACTGAACTGTATGCATTTTTCATATGTGTAGTTCCTCAGAAATGTAATGATCTCAAAATATTTATTGTTCTGTGCATACGCAACGTACAATTGAGCAGAACTTGACCACAATATGTCTGCTGTGTAAATTTCTTTCATGCCCCTAAATTGACACATTCGTCGGTAAACTAAATGCAGTGTAGGCCTTAGTATACATCCATTGACTTTGGATGCTGTTTGCTATGCTCTGAGCCTCTAAGCTCAGACAGATCAGGGTCCCAGAGAGTAGTGGTATCATATGAGGTAATGTTGGTTAATTTAAGGGGGTAAGATTTCCAAATGCCCAAAAAACGTGCAAAACTTGGGGGAGGGTGTTAAAAGCTTCAAAAAAAAGGTGGGGCTTATTTGCAGGGCAGCCCTGCGAATAGCCAGACACAAACATCTTATTCGCAGGGCAACCCTGCGAATAGCCGGACACAAGCATCTTATTCACAGGGCAGCCCTGCAAACAGCCGAACACAGACACCTTATTTGCAGGGCAGCCCTGCGAATAGCCAGACACATACACCTTATTCACAGGGCAGCCCTGCGAACAGCCGGACATATACACCTTATTCACAGGGCAGCCTTAGACTGGGTTAACGGGCTCAGTAACTTTTGGGGCTATTCGAGTTTGCTTTTTGGGCACCAGCTGGCTTTTGGAGAGTCTTAATTGGGAGCCCCAATATTTTGGGGAATTTACTGGCCTTTGGGAGTCCTATCTTAATGCTGCTAGGATTGGTTTTGGGAGCCTAGGGCCTTAAGATTGAACCAGTCTAGCATTAGTACCGCGAACATAAAAAAATGTCATCCCTCATTTTCACCTTTGTTTTTGCAGAGTGACTGCTCATTTGCATGTAAAGGTGTGGGGGGGGGGGGAGTGTCACACCCTTGACCATATTGGCTTTAAGGAAATGTCGGCTTTTGGGGAATCCCAAGGTAAGCTCCCTTAAAATAAGCTTTTAAAATTGAACTGCTGGGGTTCCAAAAATTAGCTTATGAAGTGGCTAAGACAATTGGGGCCCAAAAGGTTGGCTTTTTCTAGGCCCCTAAACTGACTGGTATCAATAGCAAAACAGGCCTTTCAAGCCCATTTAATATGGCTTAAGTAGAACCTATCTTTGACGTTATGGGGCCATAAAGATTGACATAATTGAGGACCCCAAAATTGACTTTTCAGAAGCCCTTTTTGCATCTCATAAATTTGGGACCCTTAACATATGATATTTGATGTCCCTGAAATTGGCTTTTGCCTCATACACATTTTGAAATTGATATCAGTACTATGGGGACCCGAGAAATTTCCTAATGAGCCAGTTTCTTGGGGCCAACTGTTCCATCCTTTCATATTCTTAATCACTGCCTACACCTAACGTTAGCATGCCTAGGCAGGGGCAAACCATTGGTTAGTCCATTTAACCTAGCCCAACAGTAATGCTTACAACATGTATTTTAAGCTAGGCTACCTATGTTAGAATTTACAGACTTAGGCCCACCTAGGGCCTTGGCCTCTAGGGCTGAATCGTAAATTTAATGTGCAAATGCAATTAAGTTCTTCTTATGTCAGTCGGTTCAAAAACAATATTTTTCTAATAATTCATGACATTTAAAGTGTAGCAGGAACATTTCTCCATAAAAAAACCGGCAAAGACGGTGATTCTGAAACTGAAAGAAATGAAAGAACTTCAGGTTTGCGCGCCGTTAAGGTGCAGAGGTCAAATGAATGAAGTCACATCAAAAATGATGTCACTGAAAGCCAATAATAAACCTATTTTCAAAATCGTCACAGCCCTGCGAATAAGGTGTCTGTGTATGTTATTCGCCGGGCTGCCCTGCGAATAATCACTTCGTTAAAAAAAACACAATTTGGTCAGCAAATAGCTGACATGGATTCAAACTCATGAAATATGTAATTCTGCTTGACTGCAAAAAGTTTAGGTGGCCTGCTGTATCGTTGCTAGTTATATTTTGAAGGTGCGTCAATTACGAGGGTGCGTCAATTATGAACCCTTTACTATACTTAGTACTACTATTAGTAGCATCCACTAAGGATAGTAATGGTTAGGAAAAGTCCGAAGAACTGACACATCAGAAGAGTATGGTACTTTGGGAGACTATACTGTGAATGTGATATTAAACTTTAAAGCTTGCCGCATTTGATATGCAGATATCTGAAATAAATGTTATTGTACACAATGTTATCCTTCTGCTTACCAGTCAAAACGTCCCTTTACCAAAACGTCCCCGTACGAAAACGTCCCCGCTTTTGGTCAAAACGTCCCTGTTGGTCAAAACGTCTCCTGGTAAAAAGCGGGGACGTTTTGGTCTTAAAAAAGCGGGACGTTTTGGTAAAGGGACGTTTTGACTGGATACCAACCTGCTTCTTCTATGCCCACGCAATGTTAAAGTAGGTCCTGTAACTAACTATAAAAGTCAAATCCCTTTATCCAAGGACGGACCAGTAGTAGTATATATTACTAAACACTAATAGTGTTATTAGAACTGTAAATACTAGTAGTAATCAATAGAACTTAGAAGTGCTACTCCTCGCCAGGCCTGTCACAAACATCACAGGTACGTAGGTTTAACTGACACTGACAGTTATAGTTTTTTTTAACAGTTTTAGGCTAGCTGTTAGTGTTACTTCATCAAACAAAGTTAACCAAAAAAGGATGAAGAACTCAAATACGGAAAGAAATACAATGAATCGGTTACCCAAACCGTCCATAGATTAAGGGCTTAGTTTTCGCTTTCGTCTGTCTCACCAGATCCTAACGAAATGAGGGATTTTGATAGGGAGTCCGTTATTTAGGTTTACCTGTTACGTGGTACGTGAAGATAAGCTTCTTATCGTTTGAGCCTAGGTACGCACGTTCCTTGGCTGATGCCATCAGTCTGTCCCTCAGTTCGATTGCAGGGTCAATTCCACGTTTAGAAAATATATCAGACGTTTGTATAAATTTGATAATTTTTCCACTGTGTCCTGCTGCTTTTAAAGATTCAATGGTGATTTTATATTTTTAAAATATTTTTTATGAATAATTAAGATCTATCTTGTGAGCAAAAACAACTTATCTGGTGACTTTCTTCAGAAATAATTAAAGGCATTACTGATTATTCATATTAAAGCCCGCGTATCCGCGTAGACTTCCTCTTGCCAGCTTTGTCGCGGACGCACAGCGACAGACATCCAAAGCAACAATATCTACAAGCAATCGCAATATTTCTACCCAGCGGTGTGTAAGTATATTATTAGCACATCGACATGCTTTCTTAGTGCGTTGTTTTGCAACGTGGAATTTTTTTATTTGCCGTTTGTGTGAGATGTTTCAAGTAGCTGCATCATGCCAACCTCCACTTCGCAGTTAGGCCTACAACAACTTATGGTTGCGGATAGCATAATTCACTGAGCCTATTACTAGTACTAGTACTAATGTAGCCTAGGCCTAGGCTAAGTTAGCGTAACTTAAGTGAAGCCTAACGAAGTTAGATATTCCACAGACCAAATAACACTCTTTCCTCATAGGTAAGATAAAGGATTTGACCCAGGCTAATAGCAGGGCCTAACTTTAGAATCCGTACCATATGAATGGGAAAGCTTACTAGGGGCTAGGAATTAGGGTTAGGAAGTAGGGTAAGGGGTTAGGGTTATAGGAAATAGGGTTAGGAAGTAGGGTTAGGGTTAGGAATTAAGGAGTAAAAGGGGTTAAATATCCAAGCCCCATTTAACAATGCTCACCCCATCAAAAAGAGCGCCCTCTTGGTACGGATTCTAAATTAGTACCAATAGCAGTAGCTTTTCTGTAACTTACATGAAATACCTAATGTTTTTCTAGAACTTAGAAGTTCCTAGTTCCTAGAAGTCACTCACAGTAATGTTAACTTGATACTAGTAAGTAACAGTAACACAGTAGTCAGTAACAGCTAACAGTTAGGCGTAATTAACATCAGGGTCCTAAATGCAGATAGAGATTTAGCTTGCATGGCTTCAGTAAGTTATTTGAAGGGTGTGAAGTCTCGCGCAAAAAGAAACGTCTACTGCCGGTAATCTGACCTAGTTTCGAATGAGGTGTAACTGTAACAGAAGTGTTAGATACCACCATCGATCCCAGAAAATACGCACACAGCTTGCTACCGTCAGTAATTAGACACTAGTGTACAGTCAGTACATACAGCTGCGGTCAATACCCACAGCACAGTGTACAAACTATACAGGGATGGACATCTCAGGTCCAGCTAAAGATAACAAGGTATCACGTTTCATTACTGTCTGCATTTTGTAGCGACAAGCAGAAAACTTCACTTGCAAGCACTTGTACAAATAACTAATAATATGATGCACTTTGCCTGTTTTGAATGGTTATAGGACCACTAACCCGCAATGACTGAAGGCTATGCCAAATTCTTCATGTAGTGCATGCAGGTTATATTGAGTATTGTTACCAGCAATTTAAAAGTCTCATCCAGAGGACGCAACATCTCAAGAATGTTTGCGTCTGCTCAGAAAAACTTGCATCCCTGCAGTCCTACATGGAAACATGCATCTTAAAATATTTCTACAGTAACACACAACTGTCAGTTATAACGACCCCTGGCAACAGATTGGCATGTGGCCATCAGCGTATAGTGAAAGGCCAATAATGTCTTCGAAAAAAAAATCAAATGAGGAAACCCTTAAGTAAATTGCGAAGCACACTAGTTACCATACATGCAAGCCTGGATGGCATGCAATGCACACTTCGGTATACAACTCTTTTACAAAGTGTCTGTGAAAATATTATAGGCTATGCATATGCTGTGAATGTTGGAAATCAGTGTTACGTAATTGAATCGAGCCTCTGGACAGAAAATGCCATTATAAAAATACTTAACTTTTCTACTTCAAAGGGTTTGTTTCTCAAAAAAAAGTTGCGTCCGTTGGACGCAAGCAGTATGAAGATTTGATATCCTGGGCTAAAGCATTGCGTCCCAGACACAGAATTCTGAATCTGTGATAAAGCTGATATTACTTATGAGCTTTTAAGCTATTAAGCCTAGAGGCCTTGATAAATTTGACTCAAAGACTTAAAACTACTTGCATTCAGCAGATGCAACTATTGCTTTCACAAATTAAAACAAAAATCACAAATGAATATTTGTAACATCTCAGAACGCATCACTATCCTACTGTATGTTTTTACTCCTCAAAAGGGTACAAACTTCTTGCAGTTGTAACAAGTAACAAATATAATACAGTCACATGTTGCAATGCTTCAAAACAGCACTAGCAACATACATATCACAGCGATGTGTGAACAAACAATAAGGACACAAACATAAAGTTGATTTTAACGAGGTATAATTAGGGCCTCATCTTACTAGATATCTACTGAACACAACTGATGAAATTTACATATTATATACTCTTTGACAATGGATCACAGAGGATGAAACAGGAAGTTGCTCTGTCCACATATTTACCTATCTCCTTAAACAGAGATTAAGCTACTAAGAATTGACAACACTATGACATCACACATGATGTCATACTCAAATGTTACTTCCTTGGTATGACAGATATGAGATGCACAGAGAGGTGTGTAAGGCTTCTGATTGTAGAATAACTCTGGGGGAAGTTAAAAGTGTAAGGACTTTATTATTTCATGTTAGACCTAGTAACTTAATGGATCAGTAATATCTCTAGGAAATGTGATGTAGGAGGACACTCTGTCTGTGCTACAAGCTACATGTAAGTGATGTAAATGTGAATTTGAAGTAAAAGGAAGAGTTACCGTAGATGTCTGTAAAATACTCTCTGTTACATACATGTTAAGTGTTCTCCTGGCTTAAAATAGTGAACGGTGCTTTACTGATTATTAAGAATTGAATTTTCTTTGGCCGACTACCGTTCATGGACACATGGTTTTACTGAGGGGATGTAAAATTTGTTGGGATATTGTCAACCTGGGTTGCAAGTTGAAGAAAAACAGTTCTCCACTTAGAACAATTATATAGACCTTGTATATATACTGTACACTAAAGAAATCCTGAAAGAAAACAATCTAGTTAGTTTCTTACTTTTTCATCAGTTTTGTCAGGAACGTTCTTAATACATTCTTCAATCAATGGAATAGGTCGTCTTCCTGATTAAATAAAAGCAATATTAAAGGTTCCCCATCAGCATCTTTTGCAGTTCATTTAAATTTAAAGAGTCTCGGTGTCGGTACAGTAGAACTCTTTTAGCTTCGGTTCAGAGTTGATTTGTAGTGCTGTTTGTAACCTGTGTTACTCAAGGAATAGTGTCAGGTCCCATGCTGATCATTGATTACATATTAATTACCTTAATGTTAACCTATATATATCCTATCTAAAATGAAGAAGTTTGCTGATGGCATCAAGTTGTATTCAGAAATTGTCTGTAAAACTGGTGCTGATTTATTCCCCAAAGGATCTAAATAATCTTTTTATGTAATCTCAGGAATTGCAGTTAAATTCTTTTAATATTAAGGGAGATCCAAAACCCAAACACCATCATTAGTCATTTTTTTAATAGAGCTTAAATCATCATAAACATCTCCCTGAATCAGCTAAATTTTTTTTTTTTAAATTTCCAGTTGTGAGGTTTTAAGTAGTTTAATGCTTCTTTATGCACAAGACTAAAGACTTGATCAAGTCTAAATATGACATCATCAAGCCACATGTGCACCATTTTCCCCCATATAGCTCATTATTAATGACAATGTTGATTTTGTTATTAATAATGACTTTGCAAATGCTGAATCTAAAATATCGGCACTCTCATCATGAATGACTTAAAGATGGCATTGGTTCCAGTGTCAACACAGTTAACAGTCTGCCTGGAAAATTGTGTATGAAAAACAGAAAGACCACAAAAGGTAGCATAAATCCTAGTGGACAACAAATGTTTGCATTGACACAATGCCTCACAAATATGCTCTCAGCTGTGCTTAGAACATCACTGGTAAACATTTAATTAAGTTTATTTAAATTGTTACCATCATCTTTTTCTCAATCTTTGAAAAAGATGTTGGAAATGAGAAAAAAAAAAATAGTGAACACTTGACAACCCTGCTGTTGCCTACTTCATTTGAAATAATGAAAATCTTTTTGTCTGTCTGGAAGTGTTAATGTTGTATATATATTCTGAACTATCGTCTACAATGCCCTGTTAATTATGAATAGTCTGTTCTTTCCTTGGCTACTGGCCAAGTAATTAATTGCTATTTTATGTGTAGTCAGAAGGATGGGGGAGGGGGGGGAGGGTGATGTTAACAAAGGATTACATTATTTTCTTGATTGATTGAGTCTTACATTCTTTGAGGAAAGAGGAAATACATAATATTGTTACAGCAGTGTCCCATACGTTATTTAAACCAAGTTCTTGAAGGACTTTGTTGTGTTTGGAAAATTGCCAAGTCTGTGGAAAGGTTGATTCTTTGTGTCATACTATTAGATTGCATTCCTTCTTCACAACATGTTTGATTTCTGAAACCCATTGTCAGGGATCTTGGCCATTTTATTTCAATATTTACCATGTTCAGTTTTTACATATAGCTCTGTTCTTGAAAAGACTTACTTTTTTATTCATTATAGTTGTAAGTTTTTAACTACCAGAAAGGTGGATGCTAAGTACCGTAGAAGACAGTATTAAAGCGAAAGAACATATTGTCAGTCAGTTCCATTCATAGGTTTCCAAGCACAAAGTGTCAAATTGACGTTGATAATCGAAAGCAATGTTGGCAAATGGCATGTTGGCATTTTGGTTAGCTGAAAAATGATTTTCAGAAACATTTTATTACAAACTTTAGAATTGTTTATGGACTTTGCCTCAAAATGTGTTTCAGTACTTAAGATGTGACATTAGTTAGAATGTGTACAATGTCATTTCTTCGAAAATATGGAAAACATCAAAAATCTAAATAAAAATTTGAAAAGAAAGAGGATAATTTATTTGTTTTATTACTATATTCAAAACTTTAGAAAGTAAAAAAAATGAAACAAAAAAAAATTTAAATTTAAATTTAATTAATTGTTTTGTCTTTGGAAGGGCTTGAACAATGGCTCAACCAGCCCCGACCAAGACGTGGTCCAGTAGTCCACTGGTGGAGAGGATGATATTGGATTTCACCGGCTGCTCCACCCTCCAAGACGTCCTCAACCTGGACCTCTCCAAGCGCAAGATATCCACTCTAGATCCGGCCGTCTTTTCCAAAATGGTCGGTCTGGAGGTCCTGAATCTGTCCAACAACCGTATTTCGGGTTTCCCGATCAATCTGGGACTGAGGAAGCTCCGGATCCTTAACCTCCATCACAATCACCTCAAGTCAGTGGCTACCTTAGAGCAATTCCCTGACCTGGAGGAGCTGAACATCGAGAACAATCTCTTGTCCGTAAGTAGTCAGTACAGAGTACAAGTATGAGTGACAATGTATTCCAGTATCTGTGACAGTGTAATGGTGTGCACCAGTCCAAAGGTATGGTCCAATGTTAGAAAGTAACTGTTTTTACATTATGCATAGCAAATTTTTTTTGTTTATTAAGTTGCTCAATACTTATAACAGACAAGCAATACTATACAGTTTTGCATTTGTTTAATATTAGGTTGGTCATGTATGCGTAGCAGTTTGATTTGCATTAATCGATAAAGCCTTTCCCTGCTTGTCAATGAAGCCTTGCATTTCCTTCGACCATACAGTATCAGCAGCCTGCAGCCATGTTCCCTATACTTAACGTGTATTAAAATAATTACAAATATTTAATTTTCATTTCATGCTAGTCACCTTGATTCCACATTAACATTCCCTTTGTTTCACTTGTTCAAGGTGACATGACACAAATCGTGGTTAACCCTGAGCACTTTGTTATCCCATTATCTCATAAATGGGCAGTTCTTAACTCAAGAACTTTAAAATTGTCACAAACCAGAGTCTCAGTTAATGAATTACCGTAGTAAATAAAGACATAAAGTTATTTATAGTGTTACAATATATTATGGCAATTTTGTGGTTTCCTGCAGTAGTCTGTTCATGATGAAAAAGTCGAAACACTGAGGGTTGTATACATGTATGATGGTATATGGTCAATTCGCAAAAGTAAGGGCATTAATGTTCTTTCAAAGGATATTGGTGATGAAGATCTCGCTGATTTTACCCAGCTGTTTAGTTAACCATCGTTTAGCAATCGTTTAGCAATGTGATTCTCCACTGGTTTAACCAAATTCTGCCGTAAATACAGAGAATTATGGAGTGTTAGCTCAGTGGTTAACACCGGTGCCTTCCAATCATGAGGTGCCTTCCAATCATAAGGTCCCCGGTTTGAGTTACTCCAAGATTAATGTATGTCGTCCAGTTACAGAGTTGTTGACAATTCATAATCATGGACGTTAAATATGAATATACAGTAAGAGACTGACTTCGGTCAGCTTGCGGCTTTGATAAGCCAATGAGGCTTCTTCGCGAGTTCCTGCTTGCAGGAGGATCTAAATACATACATTATACTAGCATATGCCAGGAGTCAAACTGCATGAAGCAAGGGGAAATTTCCTTAACTTTGCCCATGCGTCAAATTTTATCGTATAGTTCCACCAGATGGGTGAAATATTCCACGAAAGTGTCTCAAAATACAAAATTGTTGTTTCTTAGTTTCACTGTGGGAACTGTGGCTGTTTTCATGCCAAAGGCTTTGTAGATTAAGATTGTGATTGACAAAAGTGGTTAAAATTTGACTAACCAACACAGCAAAGTTCTACAGGCCTATCTGTGCAGCTATGTACGTACAACACAGTACACAAATTTAGGGAACATGCGAAATGACCGTATTCTACCATACTGTACAAACACGATGTTTGATCTTTGCTTACTTGTAATGCTATTTTTCTCGGGTGAATTATTCCTTGTCCATTCATAAATCCTCTCCACCATATGTTAACCCACCGTTCGATTTGGTTCCTCAGATCGCCGATCACTACATCGCCGTCTATATGTTGCCAAAATTAAAAATTCTCAACGGCAAGGATGTGGACATCCGCGAGACTGTGCAGAATATGGAGGATACCCTCATGGCCAAGGTACTATAGGAGTTTTTGACCTTGTTGTGCTTCTAAGTAGCAGGCATGAGCTTTTTCCGCGAATTCGCGGAATATCCGTGATTTCTTTTCTACCTCGGGACAAAACTATTATCCTAACACACTATAGCATAAGCAAACTGGAGCCTTTACCTCAATTTTTGCAAAGTTCCGTGATTTTATGTTTACCCCAGGCTCATCCCTAAAGTAGTCATGCTACCTAGATTCATGAAAGGGTTTATCTTAATAACCAAGCCCGACTGCATTTATCTTGATTACCCATGTAAAATCTCATTTCCTTTGTTCCAATGCACCAACGACTATCTGTTGTCATTCTTACGTCGTACAGGTGACTGAAGTGTGGAACGATAATTTTCTGGCGGAGTTAACGGACTGCATGTCGAAAGCTGAGATCAGACAGCTGGAGGAAAACTTCATTGAAATGCTCAACACTCAGATACAGTTTGGACCGGATGCTCTGGTCGATTTTACAAATTACATGGTCAGTTTATGACGCCTTTCCTTATTTATGGTATTCTTTACGGTATGGTATTATTAAGAAGTAGTGGGATGGGGGTGGGCAAGGGGGGTGGGCAAAGAGGGTAAAGGTTGGGATGAATATAAGTTTTGAGAAGCATTCTAGTGCAATATGGAACAACCAAGATATCAGTTTAATCCCAAGTTTCCTCGGACAGCTCCTCCAGAAAAGTTCCGGTGATCTCTCAAAGGTTGGTAAAAAACTGGTTATAATATGAAGCTGAAACCACAGCATCTGTTTACAATGTGCTTTATTCACCTGCTGTACTGGTAACAGCTAACAGCTCATCTCACTCTTACCATCTGTACAGAAGGTTGATTTTTGGTCTTCTTTTCCATCATCCAGCTCACAACGTTAGCTGAGAAGCATGTGGCATCACAGACCACTCACCTACGTAAACCTCTGTTGGAGCAGCCGTCCCTGCCGGTGAACAACAAAGTACAGATTCTGATCCAGGACGAGAGAGGACACACCATCCAACAGACCATAGACTTTGGGAACGGAACCTCCGTGGTCTTGGAAGATGCAGAGAGCGAAGTCGATCGTGTGGAGAAGAGGCAGCCCGATGGTGAGGATTTTTTTTTTATCTCTGACCGTTTTGTTCATCATAAACAAAGGGACAAGAAGGGATATTACCAGTTTTGGTCTCTTTCTCCGCTATCAGTGCAATGGGTTGTTCTCTGTGCTGGTGTAGAATTGCTTGGCAACAACTGTTAGCTTCCAATAAAGCCTGGATAGGTTATTGTTTTTCTTTGATTCACGTCTTACTCGTTTCTTACGTGAAAGAACCGACCTTTGGGAACTGATATAACGATCACGTCAGTCGTGAAACAGAGAGGAGGGATTTAATCACTCGTAATTTACTGATCACAGTTCAGTAACTCATGCAGGCCCTTAGCACTAGGCCTCCACCTAGCAGTACATAGGGAAAAATAGCTGAAGGGGATATTTTTGATATTGTTGGAATCAGTTTGGATAGCCACATCATGTCCTTCCATGTGGAAGGGGATGTTTTTGAAACAGTCTAAACCAGTGTAAATAAGCATTCAACATAACAATTTTTTTTTAACGGCAACTGATGTTTGTTTACAGAGCTACCTGCAGAGACAGAACCAGAAGCCAAGAAGGTGAAAGCAGAGCCGTCCCCTCAAGTCCCAGCACCATCATCTGTCCAAGAAACGACCCAACCTCCAAGCCAACCTCCCCAAAGCCAACCGCCCCCCAAAGCCACTCCAGAAAAGATCGATAAGAGGACGTTGAAAGCTAAAAAAGCAGCCACGCCTATAAAGAAGGAGAAAGTTACAAAAGGGAAGAAGAAAGTAGAGAAAGAGAAAGTGGCAGAGGAGGAGAAGAGAGATGCTCCACAGGTTGATGGGATGCAGGTAATAAAATGCCCTCTAGCTCTTTAAGATAAGGCATACACACGATTTGATGCTCCGCAGGTTGATGGGATGCAGGTAATGAAATGCCCTCTAGCTCTTTAAGATAAGGCATACACACGATTTGATGCTCCGCAGGTTGATGGGATGCAGGTAATGAAATGCCCTCTGGCTCTTTAAGATAAGGCATACTCACGATTTGATGCTCCGCAGGTTGATGGGATGCAGGTAATGAAATGCCCTCTGGCTCTTTAAGATAAGGCACACACACGATTTGATGCTCCGCAGGTTGATGGGATGCAGGTAATGAAATGCCCTCTGGCTCTTTAAGATAAGGCATACACACTATTTGATGCTCCGCAGGTTGATGGGATGCAGGTAATGAAATGCCCTCTGGCTCTTTAAGATAAGGCATACACGATTTGATGCTCTGCAGGTTGATGGGATGCAGGTAATGAAATGCCCTCTGGCTCTTTAAGATAAGGCATACACACGATTTGATGCTCCGCAGGTTGATGGGATGCAGGTAATGAAATGCCCTCTAGCTCTCTTTAAGATAAGGCACACACACGATTTGATGCTCCGCAGGTTGATGGGATGCAGGTAATAAAATGCCCTCTAGCTCTTTAAGATAGGCCATAAACACGATTTGATGCTCCGCAGGTTGATGGGATGCAGGTTATGAAAGGCCCTCTAGCTCTTTAAGATAAGGTATACACACGATTTGATGCTCCACAGGTTGATGGGATGCAGGTAATGAAATGCCCTCTGGCTCTTTAAGATAAGGCATGCACACGATTTGATGCTCCGCAGGTTGATGGGATGCAGGTAATGAAATGCCCTCTGGCTCTTTAAGATAAGGCATACACACGATTTGATGCTCCGCAGGTTGATGGGATGCAGGTAATGAAATGCCCTCTAGCTCTTTAAGATAAGGCATGCACACACGATTCAACCATCCTCTTGAACCGCAGGTACTCTCAACGTTCTGGTAGGAGAGTTCCCAGCTCTTTTGTCCTTCCACAGACCCCTTGAGATTAAAAAGACAGGTTAGCAGAAGACGTAGTCCTGTATCACCGATGACCCCTCAGCCCCACCCACCCTGTACCGCTCAAATCATCCAGGAATTTGAAATGGTTCCTTTTGGACTTTTATTTCATGAGGTTAAATCCATCTTCCCTCATTTTTTTGATATCTTTCTCTT
>KN889553.1:33778-46105 GCA_000934455.1 Apostichopus parvimensis | reverse complement strand
GCTCTTTAAGATAAGGCATGCACACACGATTTAACCATCCTCTTGAACCGCAGGTACTCTCAACGTTCTGGTAGGAGAGTGCTTTAAACCTCGGTTCCCAACTCTTTTGTCCTTCCACAGACCCCTTGAGATTACAAAGACACGTTAGCAGAAGACGTAGGAATATCACCGATGACCCCTCAGCCCCACCAACCCTGTACAGCTCAAATCATCCAGGAATTTGAAATGGTTCCTTTTGGACTTTTATTTCATGAGGTTAAATCCATCTTCCCTCATTTTTTTGATATCTTTCTCTTCTTATTGTTGGCTTGTATAGAAGATACGTTTTCCTCTCTTCGTTTTTTCAGGAAGTGGGAGTAGCGTATGAACCTGTCCATTTACTGCGTTGCCACTCCAAAGAAGACGACCCCAATGATACAATGACTAATGTCTGGAAATGTGCCTTTGAACCAAACCCAGAGCAACCAGGTAAGGCATGCTGCTCAAGTGGACTGCTATTGCTCTTGTTACAGGCTCATTAAATGGATGAAGTCTTGATGGCTAGAATTTGTTTTTTGGGAGGGGGGAGGGATGGAGGAAGGGCGTGGTAATGATTTAAACCAAATAATCTTAAGCCTGTGTCAACTGTCGATGTGCAACTCTGTCCATGTAGACGACGTGTTTGGGGATTTACTGTTACTTGGTATGCAAAATTAAGTACTTAAGCAGTTGCAAACATTGCAATAGAGAGCTACTTAGGCAGTGTTACATACATGTCAAGTGTGACAACATCTTTGAAGTCGAAGCTAGATACAGTAGTGTTTAAGGGTTGATTTTAGTTAGCCTATTGAATATTATGTAACAAAAACAAAGGGCAATTAATCACAATTTGAGACTCAAGGAAAGACAGCATTGTTGTTTGAAAGTGTAAATTTAAAATACACAATGCTGTATCATCGAACATTGATAATTAAAAAGCGAATCTTGCCGTAATTAGAGTATCATATTCATAACTGTCATACTGATAAATTGTCTTTGGACAGGATTATTCTCTAGATGGTTGACTTCAGGTTATAGTTAGCATTTCAAAAGAAAGCGACCATTTTTTTGTGTGGTCTGTCAATGACTTCCCTTTAGCTTACAACGTACAGAACGACCCAAACTTACTCGTTTCATCCCAACTGATGGGATCCGTTTATTTTCCTTCTCCCAATGTATCGTTTTTTTATATATTTTATAACATGTATGTATTTTTGTGTATGTATTTTTAACGTGAGACTTAGCTATTTCTTTTAGGGTGGATGGATCTGTAAAAGAATATGTTACTAAACCATGTCCATGTTTTCTTTGATCAGGTAACAGTACATGGAGTGTTGCAACATGTGGTAGTAACATAGTGTGTGTGATCGACTGCAAGACTGGTATCGTCCTCAAGAAGTACCAACACAACAAGGAAAAAGAGGTAAGTGCAACACTTTTTATGATATAATCCTGTTCATAGCGCTTCCTTTTTACCTAGTAGTCTGTCTAAAAAGTCTCGAATTTCAGTCATATTTTTAGTAAATTGAATTTTTTTTAATTTTATATAGTTGGGATTTTTTCCCCCTTTCTCGCTTTCTGTAACATTTTGTTTTGCTCTTTCTCCGTACCTCCATCCTATAATTTTCCTTTTTTTTTTTGGTCTTGTTTTAATTATTTTTGGTATTCCCTATGACTTTTCTTTTAGCTTGACATTTTCTGTTTACTATTCCCTGTAGCATTTATGTCATATATATGGAAAATGTTGTTCATGTGTACATCATTGTATTCGAGTCTCTTTCACCACTTTTCAAGGATATGTCGAGAATGGATAAAACTGAAGCCGAAACTTTAGATAACACCCTAGCTTATGGGTTTTTTTTTTCTAATCTGTTGAAATCAAAGTTTTTCCACCCAATGTTCAAGTATCTGAAGCCAGTATCTGTAAACTTAATAACCAGTGACTTGTTTTAAGTACTATGAAGGAACAACCAAACAATGTCCCAGAAATCTCACAAATGTTTTGATGGAATGTAAATGGTTAAAAGCCAACCACAGTAAAACAGTTTCTCTTTTTAGTTCCAACCGTCCAGGCTGTCAGGGTTGCCTTTTCTTATACTTTGTACCTTTTGCCATTGATGAA
Organism: Apostichopus parvimensis; assembly: GCA_000934455.1. Classification (NCBI taxonomy): domain Eukaryota; kingdom Metazoa; phylum Echinodermata; class Holothuroidea; order Aspidochirotida; family Stichopodidae; genus Apostichopus; species Apostichopus parvimensis. The sequence goes on along the minus strand of KN889553.1, from coordinate 43,965 downwards.
TGAAACTAGTGCTCCTTTCGATTCTCGTTATTCTACCAGAATCCTCGGAGACAAAAGTTTGAACGAAGAATGGTCCCGAACCTGCAGACTGCCTCTGTTTATCTGTTAGTAAGCAATCAAAATGTTCTTCTTCCATTTATCACCAGGAGTTTTATTGCATCGCCTGGACGACGCTGGAGATGGACATCGACGGTAAAAAGAAGGCTACGAATATATTAGCAGCAGCTGGCACCAAGGGAACCATCAAGCTACTTCACCCTCAACAACTGCTCTGTTACGCCGAGATCAAGATGGAGAGAAAGTCCAAGCCAGTAAACTGCATCACATTCCACCCCTCACACCCTACCTGGCTAATATGTAAGTACAAGTGCATGATACTGTTTCATACTACATTGCTTTCAGGCACTTTTCAGTAATGTTATGTAATGTACCTGATATCATAACTGGTTACATTCTATGGCTGGTAAGTAAGAATACTGATTTTTACATTCCACCCTTCTCACAGGACAGGTTGGTCGAGCAAGCTGACCATTGGTTTCACAGACCGTAATGACCCACATCCTAGGGTAGTGCATATGTAAGCACATACAGTACTCTTACAGAAGGTCACATGTGGTACACAGTTTGTCATTGATTGCTGCTATGATTATTATTATCATTATTGTCATTATGATTATTATGATCAGTATCATTAATATGCACACCCTTGTTTGGTCAAGTCCTTTATTTCACTGATCTTACAATGGAATGAGTAGAAAAACACTGACATAACTAAGGTTTTCTCATGATGTTAGGTCATGTACATTACATGTCTAACATGTTAGCATCCCTTACATTCCACTCCTACACTCCAACTTAAAGGGTGTGAAGACTCGCGCAAAAAGAAACGTCTAATGCCGGTAATCTGACCTAGTTTTGATTGAGGTGTAACAGAAGTGTTAGATTCCACCATTGATCCGAGAAAATACACACACACAGCTTGCTACCATCGGTAATTAGACACTAGTGTACAGTCATTACATACAGCTGTGGTCAATACCCACTTCACAGTGTACAAACAATGCAGCGATGGTCATCTCAGGTCCAGCCTAACATACACGGTATCACGTTTCATTACTGTACTGTCTGCATTTTGTAGCGACACGAACAAAACGTCACTTGCAAGCAACAGAAAGTTAACTTTTTTAGATGGCCACACCCGATTTGGGGCGAGTCTTCAATGCCTTTAAGTACACTATACATTGATTGGATGTAAGCATGCCACTTCAGCTTTCAAAACTTTTGTCAATGAAGAAATAAGGGATTACACTAAATGTGTGGGACACCACATTTTATGGTTATATTCACATAAGGTCTCTTAGTTAGAAGGAATATCCAATTGTGTATCAATCTTACACAGCTTGGTAAAAGTATAGCAGAAAGTTACATACCAGTCCAAAATACAAAGTAACAATAATGAATCCAAAATTTCTTCTCAAGACTTTATGTCTTAAAAGAAAGGGAATTTGTAGTTTGATTGATTTGTTGATCATGGAGAAATATGTAATCATCCTCTGAAATGGTTTTTTGGTTTCAGGTGGATCTGAAGATATTGTTATCTGGGACATTGGCACACCTCAAGGAACGGACTTCAAGTGTAGACACAGGTAAAGCCACTCGGGACATGAAGATTTCACTACCTCATGTGAAGCGTTTGTTGAATATGTGTTTTTTTCTCCAGGCTCAAATTACACTAATTAGTTTAGTGGTTTGAAGCTCCCAGGAACAGTGCAGTTGGGAAACAAACTTCCGCATATCATTGTATGAAGTTTTCCTTTCCTCGCATTACAAGGTATTATGGTATGAGTAACAATAAACATGGTAGATTTCCTACTAATAGCAAAGAACACTTATTAAGCTGCCAAGTTGTGCTTTGTGATGCCATTTGCTGTAAGCTTTGAAATACTTTTCTAGGCTGGAGGTCCGTCTCATATCTTTGGCAGTTAAATCTCTTGCATACCCGACAGATTAATCTACAGAATACTTTGACATTGTATTATTTTCTTGTGTTGTAAACTTCATAGTTCAAGTTAGGTCACATCGTCGTGAGACTGTAATATCGCAACAGTACTACTCATGAAGGCACATCTTGGCCTGTATCAAATTATATAACCACTTTGAATTGTAGCCGTACGGGTCTTGTCGGCAAGTGTCCAGAGCATTAGGAGACGGGCATGTTCAGTTGTAGTTGTTACTTGCCGTGGACTGTTAAGTATTTCAACTAGAATGCATAATATTTGTATCGCAGTTCTCTGTGGGTAGACTCGTTTCTTCTGTGATGTTATTACGAATGGTAGCTACTAACTATGGTCGTGGGATACCATGCTATTTTGGTATTAGTTTTCAGGATTTTTTGAAGACTTTTTCATTCCACAAGTACTTCAGAATAATGTTTAAAGCTCTGAGATGATGTTTGGGTGTATGTTTTATTTGATTTCTCTTCAGGAAACTTTTGAATCTGTCTGCTCCTGGTCGAGTCCTGGGTTTGATAGCTGTGTTTAAGCCTATATGATGATGTTGTGGTGAATGTTTTATTTTATGTCTGCTTGTTTTGTTTATTTCTCTTCAGGAAACTTTTGAATCTGTCTGCTCCTGGTCGAGTCCTGGGTTTGATAGCTGTGCCATCAGCTGACTTCCTCCTGGCTGGCTGTGACAATGGCTGTTATGGATGGAACATTGATACCAACGCTTTCAGTAAAAGGGAAAAGTACGCCAAAACTTTCTGTCTTGTAAAAGTTGTTCTTTTTTTCACATTATTTAATTGATTCAATTATCATCTCAATGTAGCATTCTTTGTTTACAATCCCCCTCCCCCCACCGCCCCCCAATTCATTATTTTATAATTAGCAAATGTGAAGTGACGGTTATTTGTATGATAACGTATTTTAACTACAAAATTTTTCAATGCAAAATAAAAAAACAGAAATTACCTGACCAGAGCTATCAGTTTATAAAGGTTTTCCCATTTGTGACTTTTGAGATTTTTTGTCCAATGAACGGAAAAACAGGAACAGACTTGCGAGCATTTTTCTACTACTTTTTTTTGTTTTCACCGTTTAATGCAGGAACTACAGCCTTGAATTCCTGTTACCAAGCAAAGCACGTCTCGCCTCGGCTATCAACGACGAGGGTGAGGACGATGAAGAGAAAGAGGGCGACATGATAGATGGCCTAGCGCTCTTGAAAGATCAACTCATTGGTAAAATATTGAAATTTTGTCATTTTTAGATATTTTGTTTGTTTGTACATATTTGGTTTTTGTTTGCTCTAAATGATTCCAGCCTAGTGCTCTTGAAGGTTCACTTCTTTGTTAAATTTTTGAATTTTTTTTTTTTTTGGGGCTTTTTTTGGGTTTTGTGCATCTTTGGTCTTTTGTCTGCTCTAAATGATTGGTTTTTTTGTTTTTCGTAGTTTTGTACGAGTTTGTTCTGAGATGTGTGTTCATTTTGGAAAAGAAAATTTACTCTGGAGAGTTGCTGGAATTAGTCATTGGCATTTGCAATTTTTAACTTTCATGGCTTTATTATAACAGAGACTTCTCCCGATGATGACGAGTCCAAGAGCTACATAGCTTAGGATCAATGTCTCAAGTCATTAACTTTCTGAACCTTGCTATTTCTGATTGGTTTCACGAGGCATTTGATGTTCTGGTAATCACCCCTGATCCAGTTTGCCTTAGGGAAAGGATTGTGAATACATTGTCCTTGCACCATTCAACCTCATGGTCTTCACATCCACGAAGGGAATTGACTAACCCACCTCCCCCCTTTCTTCCCCCCTGTTCCCCACCACAATTGCTGTCTCTGTATAAATCTTCACTCCTTAATCTCCATTGCTATATCCCTTTGTTATTTCCCCTCTTCAAAGTTAATCCTCAGTTGATCTTCCTCAGTTCTTTAATCCCCTGCGACCCTTTCATCTCCTGTTTCTTTTCTCTTCTCTGCCTGCGTTCCGTCTCTTCTACTCCATATTTTAGTGATCGAATTAAACTCTTCTTCTTCTTCTTCTTCTTCTGTATCTGGCCGTTGACCCTGTTTTCCGTCTTAGTCGGACTCTGAATAGATCCAGCTAGGATTAAAATATCAGGCCGCCCTAACTGTTATACATTTGCCTACACTAACTATTTGTAAATAACTAAGTAGCTGTAAATAATTAGCTGTGTTTGATAGTGTCTCGTTCCATTTCATCGTGTGATATTCTCGCCTTATCGTGATCCTTTCCTTTCTCTGTGAACTCAGCAAGTAAAGTGGCGTGTGATGGTTCCATCCATATCTGGTCTCTCAAGGATGCAAGGACCGTGAAGAAAGGTACCCAGAAAGATGTCACCATCAAACCAGTTTACTCTTTGGAATGGTGCGACTCTGACAGTGTTTATCTAGACATTGGAACATGGCCTGGTGAGTAAAATCTGTAGCAGTACAGGTTTAAATTACTGAGAGTAATCCTACTCGATGGTAGTTTACATTAATTCAATTAAAACCGACTCATTTGACTCTGTGCATTGAACTTGCTGAAGGTCTTTCATGTGACGTGTCATCGTAATTTTTATGTGGTTCTTTTCTGCAGCTTTAAGTTCTTACATATGTTGGTTGTACTATTGACATTTACCCAACATTAGATTCTGAGAAGTGTCATCTCAGTTTGATTATTTTATCCATACATAAGTGGGCACCTATTGCTCGCTTAGTCTATTAAACACAGAGATGTGAGCGGTGGCAATCAGTTCGTTGCTCCTAATGCTAGCTTGTAACTATTTACTTCAATTCAGATCAATTTTGTGTCCCTTAAATTTCATGCAATTGTTTTTTTAAACTTCTTCATTAGCAATCCTTGGATGGTTACACCCAGACCTCATCTTGAGGGAGTAAAGTGACAGAACATCTGTTTGTGCATAAATTTCTAAATAAATATATGTTATTGACATTATTCAACTGCCATTTGCAGGATTTTTGTTAAGAAATGTAGTAGGTGGGTCAAGTTGAAAAGTAGGCGGGACTGTCTGTACGCGGACATGGGGGAGGGGTCTAAGGGGAGGGGGTGCCCCGGAAAATTACAATTTAAAAAGTCTCTGATGCAAAATGGTGCAATATACAGCTGTTTGGTCAATGATATTGCCCCCTCCCAATCACCCCTTTCTTCTGTCCTATTTTTCTTTTTTTCTCCTCAATTTTTTTATTAACACTCGGGTCATGGAGCCTAGGGAGGTAGCTATCACACCTGACCTGGTTGTGGGTCCTTTGTCATTATTTCACCAAGAACTCTTTGCTTATGTCTGCTACTTTCCAGTCCAAGTTTATTTTCAGTTTTTATTCAATTCTGTTTTTTATTGCCTGTAGTGTGTCCTTGTTTGTTTTGGTTAATGTTACTGCTTATGAATATGCATGTGGTGTCTCTCACAGGTTGTGGCGTTCTGGTCAGCGGTGACGACCAAGGTGAAGTCTGGGTATACGATGTCTTCAAACAGGCCGAGTTGGCAGAGTCTGCCAAAATAAAGGGACCCTTCAAGCCAAATCAGGTAGCTACGGTCTTCTTTATGATGCCCTTATCTTTACAGGCAATGATTTTGTTACATGTGTGGACTCAAAATGGATGACATAACCTTTAACCCTGACTCAGTATAATGCCTACCATATCAAACAAAAAAAGAGAAATGTTTGCAGTCTCGCTCTGTTTGTTCTCCGAATGAAGTTGCGCTGGTCTACCTGGTAAGCTCGGGATGTGCACAAAAATGGATGTTGTGGCAAGCCAGGGTGACATTTTGAATCGGAATCCTCTGCAACACTTTAGGATGTGTTAACTTTCCATGAGAAAAGTGGAAATATAACCCTTGCATCAGAACTAAAAGATTGGAAAGTTCCTACATAGCAGTGTCCATCAGCCATGGTTGAAATATCATATCACAAAATGGCCCATGTACCAATTACTCTGGTATACTTACAGTCTGTCATTCAGTGACTGCATTTTTACAGTTGATTCACGGCTCGGTATCACCATCATCATCATCGCTATGATATTATGGTTTGGGGAGGGGGGGGGGCGGGAGGAGTGGTTTGGTGAGTCGCATTAATATTGCTTTGAAACCATGTTGCCCCACTTGCGTTATAAACCAACCATTTCATCTCCATTTTCAGCTCCTCCCGTGGCCGGAGAGCCGAGACGAGGAGGAAGGCGAAAAGGAGGAAGGCAAAGAGAAAGACGACCTGGAAGACAGAATCATCGTCAACGACGTCTCCATCAGCTCGGACTGCAAGTACATCGTGTCGGTCACAAATAAGAACCTGGTATGCGTTTGGCAGAAAGCATGATATGGCACCGAGGAATGCACACACACACACACAGATACACCCATTTCAAAGCCCATGATAATAAGAACTGTAAATATTAGATATATGGTTTCAGCGGGTATGCAAGGCTTGAAATATCATCACCGAATTTAGGGTTTTTTCTATTTTTTTTGTCTTCTACAATTTTAATGTCCTGTCATTATAAGTATTCCCCCTCCCTCCCACCCTCCCCCCACCCCAAAACTTTGTGCATTATCATTTTCTTGTCATGATCGATTCATCAAGCATTTTTTTAAAAAAAATATTTTCCTATCAGGTTCCTGTTTTTTTTTTACTGCATAAATTTGATATTGGTTCCTGGTGCCGATTGGTGGTAATTTTTTGCTATTCATTTTTTTTTCTAAGGTTTAATAGAGAGAGTGTGATCTTCGATCAGGCGTTCAATTCTTCAATAGTCGTATTTTGCACTTTTTCTCCCAAACAATTCTCAAGTGGTTTTTCTGGGATTTCTCAAATAAGGGAGACTCATTTCGATTTGTTCTCTTATTAACAGCACCGCATGCAAAAAATTCACTTTATAGAAAATTTGGCTACAATTAATTGAATAGAATAAAGAATAGCACATTTTAAAGCAATGACATTTGAAAGCGAAAATGAGATGAAGAATGTAACTTTTTATTCAACTTTTTGATTCATTATTGTAATAAACTTGAAAATACGGACTTTTCTGGGAAAAAAAGAAGGAAATATCGCTAGACATTTATTCTTGGAAAAATATTCAAAATATTTTGTATGAATGTTAATGATTGTTGAAACTTTTGACACTTATTTTCTGGATTAGTTTATATAGAAGAGTCCAATCACATATGATCACAGTGCATTCTCATATAATAGTACCACTGTGAAATCGATGGCTAGAACTGCTCCGTCAACTTTGTTTGCAATGACACAATTGAGACCGACTCATGGCTGATTTTTGAAATTTTGGGCTCGTTCATGTTCTTTGGACCTATCAAAACTTGACTCCGTCTATTCATGCTCTGTACCAATAATGCCTAGTGGCCGTAGTGCATGAAGTGAACCTATCACAGTACATGGTATGACCCTGTTCTAGCCTAATTTAATGTTTCATGGATGCATGGTATGACCTCATCAATTTATACTAGATATGACCTAACAGCGCTTCAGCTGTGCTGGGTAGGATCTAGCTATGTTTGGTTTGAAATGTTCAGATGGCCGGCCAATGCCTGATTTGACCTAAGAATGCTTGAGATTACCCAGCAAAGGTTGCTATGCGCTACTAATGCTGAAGACATGATCTAGTGTGGATAGATGTCAGTTGACCAACAAATGCAATAAACTAAACATATTTATGCTTTTTCTGAGGCACAAATGCTTGATCTGACCAAATCTTGCATACCTTTCATGCATTAAAGTTTTGTGACCGTATTAACCCTTGTTATATCAAACGCAATACAAGGCTGATTTATTGAGAAGACTGTAAAATTCAAGAAAACTGACATTTTGCTAGTTGTTTGAGGTTTTATCCTCCTGGACCTAGATCTAGCGTTTGAAGACATGCCAAAGAATGTTACATGTGACAGTACAAGATTAATATAGTGTGTTGTGATTTCCATGTTAGGTGGAAATGGGTTTACTTCTTATGAAGGATCCAAATAAGTTTTCTGAGGTCACCAGCAGTAAGGATCGGTGTACGTTCACACCTAAACACCTATGAGGAATGAAAGACTAGGTATAATCCATTTAATTTTTTATTTTGGACAGAAGGTAAAAACTTAAGGCAAATAGTGACATCTTGTTGCAACATATTCAGTGTCATGTTATTCAGTTTAAAAGATGGGGCATTGTAAAGTACTCATACACAGGAATGTCAGCCCTTATCAGGACCTTTTTCCAATTTTTAATTTTTTTGGGGGTTTGTTAAATAATACAACCTTGTATTCTTTACTGTAAATCTATGTACCATGTGTCTGTACCACGGTTCTAATTCAGTGATAACCGTTTCAATTTATTTTTTAACCTTGTGATTTGACCCATTTCTAATTTTTCACACAATTGGAGGGTTGATTGAGAAATAAAATGGCAGAGCTGAAACATGGAGTTACAGATTTTATTTGCTGTTGTGGTCATCCTAAGATTTTTATATATAATTTGTAATTATATAAATTAACCAAATTCATAACCATCGACCATCATAAACAATTATGTACATTAATAAGCTGATGAAAATTAAAAGTAAATTTTGTAAATTAAGTCTTAAAGGAATTTTTCAGTGGCAGTCTATTTGATATATTAATAAAAACTCCATAATTTTTCATCGCCACAGTCCTAGAAGTGAATCTTTGAACCTTGTGCCAATATATTTTTAACAGTGGAGAACGATGAGTGATAGTGACTTTATCGCGACACTACGTTTCGGGGCCTGCAGGCACGCTATCATTTGCAAGCTACACTAGCGATTAAAGTTAAAATTTCTAAAAGTAAAATAGCGATTTAGATGGAAATTTTCCGGTTAAGTTGCAAGTTAGCAATCTTTTGGAGAGTTAAAACATTCCAGAATTCCATAACTAGTTCTTCATAATATATTGTTCAGATATTTGTTATTTGATAGATTTTTTTAATCACATCTGTAGGCGAAGTCTGTGCACATTCCTGTGAATTGTATCAAGGCCAAGCTTCGAGTGAGATCTGATTGAGTCTGACCAATGTGCCCTACTGACGTCATGTCTCGATGTAAGTCATTGTTAGATTTGAATTTTCTGCAGGACGGGCCAACATTTCAAGACAAGGCAAGACATTTCAAGACAAACCAGAATGCAAAAATGCATTGTGGTTTTGATGATGTAACAGGAGCAGTTTTCTTCATGAGTCCGACGTTATGAATAGTGAGGGTGTACATGTTTACAAGGGTTTCACGATTTGACGTCTGTGACCTCCAACAAAAACAATAGGCTTCTTTAACTCAATGTGGTACTTCTACACACTAAATAAGAGGTCGGCCCAAGCTTCCAGTATTGAGATATCGTGATAACAAGGTTTTCACAATTTGACCCCTGGTGACTTCAATGACCTTTGCCTTCCACAAAAAACAATAGGCTTCTTTTACACAATGTGGTACTCCTACACAACAAATATGAGGTCTGCCCATGATTCCCATCTTGAGATATCTTGTTTACAAGGTTTTCACCATTTGACCCCTGGTGACTTCTATGACCTTTGCCCTCCACGAAAAGCAATAGGCTTCTTTTACACAATGTGGTACTCCTACACAACAAATATGAGGTCTGCCCATGATTCCCATCTTGAGCTATCGTGTTTACAAGGTTTTCACAATTTGACCCATGGTGACCCCAAATGACCATTGACCTCCACCAAAACCAATAAACTTTTTGTATCTCAATATGGTACTTCTACACACTAAATATGCGGTCCTCCCAAGTTTTCTTCTTGAGATATCGTGTTTACAAGGTTTTCATACTTTTACCCCTGGTGACCACCAATGACCTTTGACCTCCAATAATAACAATAGGTTTCTCGTTATCAATGTGTTACTTCTACGCATCAAATATGAAATTGGTCTGACCTTTCCTTCTTGAGATATCGTGTTTACAAGGTTTTCACAATTTGACCCCTGGTGACCCCAAATGACCTTTGACCTCCACCAAAAACAAAAGACTTCTGGTACTTAATGTGGTACTTCTACACACTAAATATGAAATTGGTCTGACCTTTCCTTCTTGAGATATCGTGTTTACAATGTTTTCACAGTTTGACCCCTGGTGACCCCAAATGACCATTGACCTCCACCAAAAACAACAGACTTCTGGTACTTAATGTGGTACT
>KN889553.1:14422-33728 GCA_000934455.1 Apostichopus parvimensis | reverse complement strand
ATTCTTAACCATCGACCATGATAAACAATTATGTACATTAATAAGCTTATGAAAATTAAAAATAATTTTGTAAATTAAGTCTGAGTCTGAGTGTTACACCAGGGGCGGACCACTGAACTATTACCATTGAGGAGCTGGAGAAGAGAGAACAGGAAAAACATTGTGTAGAAGTGTATAATGGCAAATTTGCAACCGGTTTATTTCAACATGTCAGCTCAATAACAGGAACATATGAAAATATTAACTCGCCCTCCTTAGATATCTGAATTCTTTGGCATCTGACTGACTCAAGATCTAAATCCAGGACTTTGAGGTGATTCAACCTAGTTTTACAGTTCAGCAGAACTATTTATTACATATATACTTTTCCCCTACTATCAAGGAAATGTGCATTAACTCACTGAGGTCTTAACAGAAAAATTCAATTGAACTATATGCACTAGTAATACCATCATAGCAGACGACGCTATGCAGGGGATTCCCCCAATGGCGACATCAATCGTGACGTCACTTCACAGTGACCACGAGGCTATGGCCGCCATGATCATAAAGCTACATCACATATGAACAAATGCTGCACACAAACACCTTCAAAATGGTCACTCCTGCGTCATACCAAAACTCTAAAATAACATAATTAATCCATTTTCCTAGAAAAATAGCTTACAATTCCTGACCGAAAATAACCCGTCAGCTTTGTTAACACTGCGATCCCCATGTACTCTACGGTAGTTATCACGCTTTGTTAGTATGCACACACACAGTATACTAATAACCTAACCGGCATGAGCTTACGCATGCACTATGATACATAATTATAACTTTCACAAATAATACAGTTTATTCCTTACTTATTTGCTACTTAACAACAGGTCATCCAAACTTAAAACCAATATGTTTTAGGACCTCTAAACAGTTATGATGGGCTTAGTAGTACTTGATTTAGCCAAATGGTAGGATTTAAAGACGATCTTACTTGGAGAAGAGAGAACAAGAAAAACTTGGTGTAACAGTGCATAATTTTGCATTTTGCAATTTTGCAACAATCTCTGAATGGGTGTTCCACGCTATGGACCGCCAAATGCACATTAAATATGAAATTTTGGTGGGGTCCCAAATGTCAACCTGTTACACTAGCAAAGTTCACATTTTAACTTCTACAGGCAAACCTGTTTTTTTATTCTCTCTTTCACTTGAAATATATTAAACCCAGTGCCATACCAATTGCAACAAATATACAAATATTACAAGTTCACACTCTGTACTGCAAAATGGATGAAACACTTTTTTTGTTTTTGTCTCTCCCAATCAATTTGACATGGATTACATTGATTACCTGGCCAGCCATGACTTTGCTTCATGGCTTCCATACATCATACATTCATACATCCCCAAAGACATTTCATTCAATAATACATTGCCTTGATACAACAAACAAGAAGAAACAACACATATATATCGTTCTATATACAGATATGCAGATTCTACTTTTCCTCGGTTGAGTCGTTCTTCATAAATCTGGGGATGAGACTGTCAAAATTCCGGTTGCTTTCAAACATTCAATGCCACCATGCATCACACTGACCTTTGGGTAGCCGAGCATCACCAACTGTGCTGCAAACTGTCGTGTGCAAAAGCAAAAAACACAGAGAATGTCTGAGAGTATTTGTTAACTACGAGCTTGAACATACACACACACATGAGCCTGACATAAATATATTGTTTGTTTAGTCGGTGGCAACTTAGCCTGTCTAGTCCTTAGGAAGAGTAGGAATCACACCAATCCAATAAACAAAACCTCTTAAAATAAATATGCAAAATCTTTATAAAAGAAAGGAAATATTAGTGCAAAATTATGAATAATGTTTGTTAGAATATGTAAATGAGATTCTTCAGGAAGATGACAAATATTTAGCCTAGACCCTCATCTCAAAAACTCAGTAACTAGTTTGTTCTATTGCCGGTGAAAGTCACCGGTTTACTTCCTACAACATTTTCTCTTTGAGCATCTCAAATAGAGGTGCAGTGAATGTTGGTACTCGTTCATAAAGAGAACAATATTGTTGTGCATCTGTTCAAAATGTAAGAGTCCAACGAAGCCATGTTGAGACATGTATGTTATACATTTAACATTACTTAGGAAACTGTGTCATCTTTTTCTTGTCCAATAGCAAAATACATATTTTTAGCATTGGTTGATGAATGCAATTAAAACTATGACATTAACTTTTGCATTGATATCACATGCTTAAGCTTATTGTTAGATCTCGTCTGGCTGTTCCTTCTGTTCCGACTGTACTCTCTTGCCATTGTCCTGAGCTTTTTATATTGTTTTACTGCATGTTTTAAAATGTCTTATGTTTTCATATTCTTATAATTGTTTGATACTGTACGTTTTAGTTTTTCATATTTTAATGTTTGTATCTCATATCCTGTTTTAAAATGTCTTATGTTTTCATATTCTTACAATTGTTTGATACTGTACGATTAAGGTTTTCATATTTTAATGTTTGTATCTCATATCCTGTTTAAAAATGTCTTATGTTTTAATATTCTTACAATTGGTTGATACTGTACGATTAAGGTTTTCATATTTTAATGTTTGTATCTCATATCCTGTTTTATACGAGCATGCAATTATCCTCGTGGCTTAATAAAGTTGATCTAATCTAATTTAATCTAATCTAATCTACCCTATAATTGTATCATCTTGGACAAGACAAACATGAGCAGTCACAGGAAACAAACGTTTGTTATGCAGAGTGTAAGAAAACCAGAACCGATAGGAAATGCTTTAGTCTAGTGTTGTGTTGTTCAAGTAAATTCACAGAATCGAACCTTTCACAAAGATGACAGCAATTCCAGATTTATGAAAAAGGTGAGGTACAACTTACGTTGGGTGCATTGTTCCCCCGGTTGCCGACGACGACCACTACTCTGCCTTTATGGCTGTTAAGCTGCGTGACTCCGTGGCAGGGCACAAGGTCACCTTCGGCAGCAAATGCTTGATTAAATGGCATGTTGATGCTAGATGGTATGTGCCCCCTGCTGAAGCTGAAAATTATGTTAAGGATATAAGAAGAAAAAAACATGGCCAGTTGATGAACCACTTTGACTAGCTTGAAATCTACTCTCAAACCTGGGTCACTTTACTATTTGATTTTATCTAGCATACTGTTTTCATTTTAAGAGCTGAAAAGATGCCATCAGACTCGTTACATTTGTGCATTCAACAACAATAACTCCAGATTGGTAAACTAAAAGTAACTCTTCATTGAAACCAATCAGAAAGCTGGATCGTAATGAATATTCATTTGCGTTTTAAAGGATACTCTTCGCTATTCCTAATGTCTAAGATGAGAATGATGGGCTTGCTCGATTTGCTCTTCCGGGTTGGACTGCGAGAGTTTTCGATACCGGTCAGGCCGCAGAGCTCGAGGAGGTCTTCGGCTGAGATTCTGGGACAACGCTCTGCCTGTAATTCCTCCAGGGATAGCGGCTCTCTCGACTGAAGAGAAGAAATTGTTAGGGTTCTGCTTTCTTACGTTTGTATAAACAAGGCACTTTCAAATTGTTTCATGTTTGGCTTAAAAAAAAAATGTGATTGTGAGAGAAACTAACAAATTCGCCAAAATTATAATTGGAATTATCACAAATAGTCACTATGAAATGATTAATTAAAGACCTTCTCTGGTTTCTGGTCACTCATCATCACTCCAAAATTCAAATTAAATGCTCCATTGACTTTGTAAGCTGGGAGGAGGCCTCTGCTCTGGTGAGGTGGAAGCAAGGAGGCCCCCAAGTTTAGGAAGCCCGGGTGGCTAGGGTGCTTGCAAGTTAAACCTGTAAGCAGCGACAGTACAGTCACCAGGGTGGGTTCTGGGGAGTGTGGTGCCAGGTCTTGGACAGCCCTCTGGCTGAAGTCCAGCTGTTCTCTATCAGAGTCTTGTGCTGTTGTTGTAGGTTTTTTTTTTGGAGGGAGGGGGGGGGGTTGGTCTTTGTATTTAGTCTTTACTGCTTCCATCTGTAGAAGTAACTGTGTTTATGCCAACTCCATTTCCAAGCAATATCGCTTTTTCCCTAAACTCATCGCCAACCTGCAGCTCTAGCAGGATCGTATTACTACACACAGTATGAAACTAAACTAGACGGTTGAACCTTGATATAAATAACCTTGCATTACAACATGTCACACAGGTTGATATGGAAAATTAGTTACATTTAACCCAAGATAGATTTCTCTGCTTGCATGTTCAACAATTTCTAGTGTTTTTTCAGGTGACAATTGGTCACCCGCAAAAATAAGAAGCGTTTCTGGTACTTAACTATGAAGGCAGACGACACGATATAACAGGATGATGTGTGAAGTGACTTTTATTAAGGATCCAACTTCAACCTACATTGACCTCGAGTGGTATGTGACCTCCATTGAAAATAAAAGGGAGGGAGGGAGAAGGAGATAAATACCTAGTGAGAACTTAACTACCACAAGTAATTTTCGGCTGCAAGGGGAAAGGGGAAGGGGGAGGGGGGGGAGGGTGGGAGGGAAGGTTGGAAGCTTAATTGATAGTGATGAATGGCATAAACTGCAGCATAGCGTGTTCAATGCATTAAGTGTTAGGCACAGAGCATTGCAGCAAACATTTACAATTCTTCTTTGCAAAAAGCAAACCACACATATCTGGAAAACAGTAGATTTAGGCAGCTCACCAGTTCCGATCTGGGCATCTCATTCACGTCCGTGGTGTAGTAAGATATTGGTTTCATCGAGAAGATAGACGAATCTTCCTTCTTTGCAGGCGGTCTGGAATGCTGTCTGTAGGTGGCGCTCTTCGGTGTGTGACAAAAAATCCGAATGGAATCCTGGACACATCGTTCAATGTCGATTTCTGCAGAGAACAATGGATGAAGTGACACAAAACGAACTTGTTTCACTAAGTAATTTATCAAACTATAATGAGACAACGATAAACGTTGTATTAAACAGTTTGGTTATTTCTAGGATCTTTTTCAAAGTGGGCCACCCCGGGCCCCTCCAGTATCGTAACTGAGATCTGTTATCGATTACAGATTCACATGTGAGCACTCACCAGCGTGCGTAACACGCCGAGGTAGGCTTCCAACAGACGCACTGGGTTATTATTACTGGGTTCAAGTTCCCACCTGGTCTGTTTCACGGATGGAAAATGTGTTAGGAAACATAAGTTCGGGTCTGCAATTCTGTTAGTCTAAGCCTGCTACTTCAGATACATGTAGGTTTCAAATGATGTAGTCTTCGACAATTACCAAATAACTTGTACATACTACTAGGGATCGACTGATGGTACACCACTACTAAACTCGTACTAACTGGTACACCACCAATGCTACTAGAGTCGTGGGCAACAGCTCTGGGGCATTGGAGAGCGCAGCCATCGATTCACAAGATATTGACAGAAGACTGTCACCCACCTGGCATGTCTGAGATGATGAGAATGCAAGCACTGAAATCCTCCATCAGAAGGTAATCTCTCATTTGTTGTAAGATGGCTACCCCTACACAGAGTGGGAAGGAGGAGTTGCCTAACAGTAGTGTATCGTACAGGTGGAAAATCTTATGCAGTGGAAAGACATCTGGAGAAGGATGCAAAAAAAGATGAATCAGCAACAGAAACATTTGACAAACTTTCAGAGTGATTACTTCCAAATTTAACAGGGAAGTGGATTTCCACTGGTTAAGGTTTTGTCATTACTGTGACTGATAGATTGAAAAAAAACAAATAAACAATTTAGGTAAGGCATATCATTATATCTGTTACGAGATAAAATCGACATCATTTGACATGGTAATTAAACACTGATTGATTTTAATTGCAAACGATCCCCATTCAGCATATACATTCAAAAGTAGGGTACTTTTATCCAGAGACACGTTGCGGTGTAGTTCATGCCCACAGCGGGGATTAATTTATCCAGTATTGCACTGCAAAATGCTATCCAAAAGTGGGGTAAATTATTATAATTACGAGGGCAAATATGAATTGCAGTTTTTGTACGTCACAGTCTATGAAACTTCTACGCAACATTTCGGCACTAAAATTATTCCCAACTGCAGGACACGACATATCATAACGTATGCTAAAACCTACTATCAGGTCAAAAACCATCAGGAATGGTAAACGGTTTATTTTTGAAAAACAGAGAACTTGACCATTGAACGCTTCATTTAAAATTTCCCTTTCAGCTCTGCGTCTGACACATACTGTTACAAGGTAACTTGCTTGCTTGGGATTGTACACAAACAGAACCTGGAAGGATGCTTTCCACTTACGTGCAAACATGGTGAGAAACCACTTGGTCGCAAAGAGTTTTGGCTCCAGTGAGATACTCCGCATGTGGTTGCTGAGTTCAGGGTCGTGGAATGCAATCAGATGGGAGAAAACTGCTAGATATTCTGTAACACAAAAAATTAAAATCTTATCATTTTAATCGTCAGTGGGTATTGCCTGCCAATTCCCCTACCTGCTCCCCCGCCCCCCCCACCTCCACCCCCAAGAAAAAAATTAACTTGCTAAAACTGCTCAAAATTGCAAATGTACCTGTAGATTCTGACTGTAATAAACTTATTCCCAGAAATTGAAACAGGTTTAAAAATAGCCAATGACATATAATCAGGGAAGGGAAAACTTTCGACTTTCTAAACAAGTCTTTATTCGTTTTTAGGGAGAGGGGAGGGGGTTAACTTTTAACGAAATTCCTATCATCAATAATCATTAATTACGGGTAAAAGTTCTTTCAGAATAGTGGGATATTTTTGGTCATTGGTTTGACTTACCATCCAAAACAGCGGAATTATCACTTGCATAAAATTTGTGAAGATATTTTCTGATGAAAGCCGAACAACAAGCAAAAGCCAAAGCTGCAAGAAAGAGAGCAAAAAACCGTAAAAGAAAACTCACAGATCAACTTTCCAACCCGAGAAGTAATTTTTAGTTATATATGTATAAATTGGTAGGTGTAAAATATACACAGATAATTAATACATTCATAAATAATAAATGTGTACATTACAAAACTATTTGGGATACTGACTGAGGGAGAAAAGAGAACGAAAATTTATCAAAAGAGAACAGAAATGGATGATATCAAATTCCACCAACTTAAAATACAATGCGGGTAGAACATTCAACACATATGGTATGTTTAATTCTCATTCATTTATCAGGTTTCTAGTTCTTACGATATTCTCTCTCTTCCTTCTTTTAATGATCTTGTATATCATTGTTCCAATCGTCAGCTATTTGTTAGGAATTTAAAAGCAGTTGCAGAGCGATCATGAGGGTTTTTGAATATGATCTTGAAATTGGATATCAAGTGATAGATGCTTAAACTGATATTGCTCTAATTTTTCAGAGAAAGAGTCAAAATCAAATAAGGTTGAAGATGCTGCGATTAATTGGTCATAATTTCAGACAGTGGAAAAATGGCAGAGAAATTCATGGCTAGGACGGGATTCCAACCAATGACCTCTGGACTTACAAGCCCAGCGCTTTCCAAACTGGGCAATCCAGCCCTTCGTTGATGGCAATCCCTATATAGAGCTCTATGTCCTTTGCTGGGGATGCCAGTCGGAAGCTACTGTACCTTGCATACCGTGTATTAAACCACGGATCACGCACCAGTTTCATTCGATATAACCGGCGAAGAGGCAGGAAAGGGATCAAATATCAAAAGTGCTAGTCAAGGATCACTTTCTTGTAATTTGTTTTGAAAATTGCCCTGTGTAAAAAAATGTCCGTGCGATATCCTAATCTAGTACTTGTTTAAACTCTCAACGGTACTTTCATTTATCTTGACGAGATTAGTGACACATTCCCACTCCACTGTCCAATGCATGTATTAATGCATACTATGAATACCCTTCTTAATTTGGATGGATTTTCACCATCTTGAGAATAATTTGAGGGGAATATTTAGCTGGAAATAGAAGTAGCAAGACGTATTTTACAGTCTCGGTGTGTTTTATTTGGAATCTTACACCTTGGTGCTCGGTTTTAACTGTTTTGAAAACTGCCGTGGAGCTCTATTGAAAAGCTGAAAATTGCTGTGGAGGAAAGCTGTCATTTTGTTTGAAAACCCAAGTCAGTTTTCTATAAAACTTGTCTTTAAAGTTGTCTTGCGCCTCTTGACCCTTCATTTAGAACCCGGTTAGCAATTGTGTTAAAATCAAATTCTATGGACCTATGTGTTACACATGAAGCCAAAGCAAACTGTCAATCATTCATATTTGAAATTAAAAGTATCTCACACTATTTCTGTTTTGTTTTAAAGTTGATAAGGAGGAATATAACAAAATTCACTTAACCAGGGGTGAATCCAGGTATATGGAAGCCTCCTACCTATCAAGGTGGCCCAAAATTATAATGGCACCCCTCTTCCGTGAGATGGATACAGGGTTTATTTACCAAGGAAATCAAACTGTCCACATTTAAACGACAAGAATTCAAGAAAAGGAAATTGTACCAACTACCGCAACTTATACTGACAAACCAGGTGGTGGAATATCCAATAGGCATAGGTGGCCAAATGTTAAAGGGTCTCCCTCCGTGAACACTTCCAAGCATGACTTACAAATTTTGCATTTTTCGACATATGTCTGCAAAACTCGGATACCTTAAGGATACCTTAAGTGGGTTTGAAGGGGTGTGGTGGGGAGTTGGGGGAGGGGGTCGAGGAGGGTACATTTGCTGGATGAGGGCGACAGTAGCCAGGTGTTAATCTGCTATTGCATCATACTCTAACCAGTCAATTTTCAGCTTACCTTCATTGTTGAAATTCAGATACAAGAACGGAGCACAGACAGAATCCTGTCCTAGAATTGCATTTTTGAATCAAAAAGAAGAGGGATGGGAAACAAAATTAACGAAGAGAATCAGCAAGAAATAACATACTGTACGTTTTATTAATATGGAAGATTGCTTAATTCCCCCCCCCCCAAAGAAAAATTCAAACTCCTCTGCTTGTCCGTCATTATTTGGTAATAGAACATGACTGTCAAGCTAATGAACTGCACATCAGATATTGGATTTCAGTAGCAATCATGTTTTATCACATACCAACATTAAACAATGACCATAAATTTGAATACAAAAAGTCAAGGCTTCACAACCTTCCCTCGTACACCCATGGTATATTAAAATGAATAACAATTGTCTTAATAATCGTTAGGTTTTTGATATCATTTTATATTTTTGTAAATTATTCAGACTATAGCCCTCGTCTTCTTTATGTATATACAGTTATGTTCTTTAGTGCATGTGCTACACTATTTATCTTCGTAATGGGATGACATACTAACCTGTTCGGTGATATGATCAAGTAGCAATGGTATCGAATCTAATCAAATCAACCATACATCAACATTTTTTTTTTTTTTTTTTTTTACCTTGCCAATATACGAGATGTGGGTTTGAGATCAGCCAGCATTTCAGGATCCGTTTTAATTTGCTGTGGGCTTTGGGAGAATAGAGAATTTCGTTGTACTGATGGCATCTTCGGATATCTATCAACAGCTGGCTGTCAATGGGTAGTGGGGACTCTTTGTCGACTGCGTCGTACTCCGACATGAAGTCCCCCTGTCAAGGAAAAAATCAACGAAAAATACACAGAGATTAATGCAGCATAAAAGAAGAAGGGAAGAACACAAAATGACTGGACTTTCTTCTGTACAGAGATGATGATCATGTTTGATTATGTTCGCTCACCATTGCTGCACTGCAGTGCCTGCACCTCTCTCAGTATTTGAAAAATGTCGGACGCTGAGGGAACAGACTTGTTAATCGGATCGGGATTATTAAGTGAAACATGAACGAGGAAAAGAATCCAGATTGTGCTTCATATTGCAGCTTTGTCCATCAAGAAGGCTTTTCTAACATTACACAGTTGTATTAACCACTACCATCCCCTCCCCCCCCCCCCCACCCTCCCCTCTTCCCAACCTCATATTGCAGCTTTTCCACTAATTTTGTGTAAACTTCTGTACAATTCAATGCAGTGTTTATTATATCTTCCAAGTTTCCCAGTTGTTCATGTCCCTCCTCTCGATTCGCCTATGATAATCATTTCCAACCATAGTTTTATTACCTACTACCACACCCCCCACCCTTCCCCACCTCATCAGCCACACTGGAATATTTGGTATCTATGGGACAGTTTCATTAACCCACCCCCCCCCCCCCCCCCCACAAACCTCACAATCGTACACAGACCTGTCAACTTCACCTCCCAGATCCACTAATTTTGTTTAAACTTCTGTTCAATTTAGTTGAGTGTTGATAACACCTTCCAAGTTTCCCAGTTTTTAATGTACCTCCTCTCGATTCTCCTATGCTAATCATTTCCAACAATAGCTTTAATACTGAGAGGTACAAAAGAAAGAAAAGCCAAGAATTTGCATTATTACCGAGACTTCTAAAATAGCTGCCCATGCCTCGGCTCGGTACAGAGGTGGCATGTCTCTTCTGGTTTCCACTTTGATCCTCTGAATCGTGTGAGGGTACCCTTTCAAAAGTCTATCGAATAGCACTATCCGATGTAACTGTAAAGAGAGTGCAGAATTAATTATCATAACACTTAAACTAAATGAGAGCTTCAAGTTTTCAACTTGCTAGAAAAGGAATGTCTGTGATAGTTGCTAATGACATATCAAACACTCCAAGTACAATTAGTCTCGTTTCAAAAAGAAAATATATTACTGTCTTCCACTTTGAATACAGTTTTCTATTATTTTTAAATTAATTTTTGACTTATAACAGAAGAAAGTTTTATACTAAGCATCCTGGTGAAATATGCATGCAATTCCTACATGGAAAACCCCTTTAAACATACCTGGTAGTCTATATCTTTCTCTCTGATCACTAACGGCAGCTGTGAGAGTTCCTTCAGATCGTTGCTACTTTGGGATTGTGACATCTGTTGCATTTCTCTGTCAAAACCCACAAACAAAACAAAAAAAGGAAAAGAGAAATAATGAAACATGAAAACAATCCAGATTGTACTTAATATTGTCAGTTTTATCCATCAAGAAGACCTGCGGATGGACTTGCTTTCAAACACAACACAAGTTTGTTACCCGCTGCAACTCCCCCCCCCCGGCTCCAGCCCCTTCCCATCTATGTCCATCAACCTTGTTACCCTTTGTGGCTTCTGCATGGCACTCATTCGGTTAATAAATTAGCATTGCACTGAGTCACTCACATACAAATGGCATATATGTATTAGGCGCAAATATAAGTGAGCTGTGAATCATCTAACTCCCCCCCCAAAAGAAATATATATAAAGTATATGAGTTATATATAAAGTATATATGCAGTATCGGTTATTCAACCGATAAGTTCTTCTTATTTACATCACTGTCTAGCAGCCATGATAAAGATGACTTGTTAAGAGAGAAGGTGCTTTGATTTAACTTACTCTCCTTCTATCAGGGGGTAGTAATCCTCTGGTGGAATGTGTTCCAGGCGTTTCCTGAGTTGATCGAGAGATAACGTTATGACGGTGTCATCGTAGAGAGAACTACTGTCCCTCTCTAATCCGAGGATGTCACCGTATTCCGTCACTAGGCTGGTGGCAGAGAAATGTGGGTTATGGAGTGACACCTTCGTTCATACGATACAATCTTTACTTGGTATTGTTTTATATGTTCATACCATTTTCTCTTTTTGATAACTATGGCTTTTAATCTTTGATGAGGGAATCTTTAAAGCATAGTTCTCGTTTCTTTACAATAGACATAAAATAATGAAATACTCAACAACAGCTACTGTAGTATATTCAGTCTCAAAATCAGTGGAAACAGACATTATGTTTGCGTAACATGTAAACTTCACAACCCTGCTTTATCTCTGGAAACATCTTTTGGTCTGACAACTGTCCAATAATTGAAACAAAGTAATCAGATTACATACAAAGCCACTCGAAGGAATAGTGAGGCAAATGTGTATCGTTAAGATCAATTGCTGTGACTGACCTAATGAGGTGTCTGTCAAACAGTTTGTGCAAAGAGATCTAAGGTTCATATCACAGCTCACCATGGTAATAAACAGAACTCATACATATTCATACATTCATAGCAATCTTTTCTTTCTTGTGAGCATTGCCAAACAAATAAAATTAGCTGCATACGGTTCTTTCTTGTTTTGTTTGTTTGTGTGTTTCTCGTCTTGTCTTTTTTTTTCGTTTTTCGTGGTTGGAATTTTTTATATTACAAAAACAGAGCAAAATTCTTGTAATATTCTTACTTTGGCAATGAGCATATGGGCGGTGATCTCTGAAGGAACCCGTGTTTACGGAGTTCGTTCTCTAAATCTCCTCCGGCCAATCCCCAGAGATAGTAAACCTCTTTAAGAGATCTCTCTGCGAGGTAGTCCTCTTCTCCTGTGTAACAGAGAACACATACTTTCATTAACAGTAATGATTCCTAACTGTTGAACATCAGAGAGAAAAAAAAACAAACAGCTCATCTCAGGGATGAACCTGGTGTAAAAAAAAAATCACGGAACTTTGCAAAAATTGCGGTATAGGCTCCAGTTTGCATATGCTACAGTGTGTTAGGATAATAGTTTTTGTCCCTGAGGTAGAAATGAAATCACAGATATTCCGCAAATTCGCCGAAAAAGCTCATGCCTGTCATCTACTGTCAATGCCTCTGTAGGAAATGTATAAAAGTAAGAGGGCCTGCTGGTCCAATTTAGTTGTCTGTCTATCTGTCTACTTTACATTTTAGAGGGCCTGGCCTGACCTGACCGTTTCTTGCAGGATCTTCTTTAGTGGTGAACTGGAATCAAATCAGACCATTGAACGGTAGAACCTCTGACTTAATCATTTTTTTTACCTACACAGGCTTTTGCAGTAGATAAGCAGTTGCTAACAGGTTTTTTTTTGGCATTCCTTGACAGGAGACTTGAATAAGTCTGTGTAAAAAGTTGGTGGCTGAGGAGGCTGCAGCATTGTTGCAGTCAGGCCGCATTGACAATTTATCTTTTGTGCTCAGCATTCGGTCTGCTGATCTGATAATATTTTTGATGTTGATTCAGCCTTGCTGAAGCTAACTCTTGCAGCTGTTGCCACCACCACTCGTTGTGACACGGTAAACACATTTAGGCCTACAAAATACGACAAAGTTTTAAAGCCGTTCCCAGGCATTACAATGGAAACTTTACCCGATAATTTGATATCTTCGATGTACTGTGGTACTTCAAGATCTTCACAACGTAGGCCCGGACACTGGAACATCGTGTAGGAACTCTTGGAGAGACACTTTGAAGGTGAAAATTTACCAAAAACATTGTTTTTGAGAAGATCCTTCGCCGATGGCCTGAGAAGGAAAAACAAGAACAGAAAAGACAGATTTTAGAAAAGGGAGGATCCGTCTGTGAAAGTAGGCTTGGTTTTTATTTCTACATGCAAATGCAAGTGCAGATCAAAGATTCTTGAAACGCTTTCTAAAATTAATTATATCAATAGAAAATGAGCAAACAACTTCCAGTGACCGGCTAACTGGCTTTGCAACACATGTGGTCACATATTGGTACAGCTCACTGGACATTCAGAGCAAAATATAGCACTCAAAATGAATTGTGATATATGCTTTTGTCTTGTGTAAGCCATCTTGGGGAAGATATGATCTCTTTTCTGGTTGGAATAAGCTAAATGCTAACCCATTCTGTGGCAAGGGCTCAAGTTGTCAGCATGAACAACAGAAAATGCCTTTCAAACAGCATTTTCGACAGTTATTTTTACATGCACAACTTTTGTGCTGTTTATAAGGTGTTTGATATACCACCACTGAACTTTAAAGGGACTATATCTTCACTACAAAATTTGCAAAAAAATATGCTAAAAATGACAATGAAGAGTGGTAAGTTGATGTCAGGATGTAGTCAGGATGTAACACTCTTGAAAGATTGGTTGGAACAACAACAACAACAATAATAATAATAAAGCTGATGTCAAGTTGTCATTAAGATAATGAGATCAATGAAACCATTTTGAGAAGAAGGTTTCATTCTATATCTCAACTTTTACCCCCGCAACCCTTCCTGGCAATAGCTGGACTATCCAGGCGACAACTACCTCCCAATCTCAGCATGCCTGGAAAAAAAAATCAGGCTTTACTGTAAACTATGACAGATGAGCTCACCGATTTGACATCAAAAGCTCCAAGCAAAGTCTGATTAAGTATCTGATATTCAAAGGCAGATTCTACAAAAGAAGTAGAAAAAGAGGTCTGGAAATAATACCTTATTGAAATAAAACACTTTGTATGTATGTGTTATATTGTGATCATCTTTATACGCCACCCCCCCCACCCCCACCGGCCCCATCCTCCTTATCCCTACTCCAAAAAATGAATGTGCCCCAATATACTGTTTTAGGTTTCAAACTTAGCCTTAACTTGATCATGTTAATAAACTCAGAAAAATTGCTTACTGCATTTGTTTTGGACATTGGTAAATGTATCAATTAGGATTACCCTGACCATTGGGTTGGATAACTCAGTCCGTAGAGTACAGGACTTGCTATCTTGAGGTCACTGGTTTGATTCCTAACTCTAGCCAAAACAGGAATTCTTTATTCTTTTCAAAATTTTGCACTTTTGACTTAATACCACAAAGAAGGAAAACTATTCATAAGTAGGGAATAAAATTGCAGTGACTGTGGAAGCCATGTTATAGTGCAACATTTAAGAAAAGCAGACAATAATCTTCGATACTCTGATGGAAACAGAGCTCCTCCTTACCTCAAACTTTTCTGCCATGGAATGCTCTTTGAGGATGCTATCTAATGGATGTTGCGAGGTGCCGTACTTTCCAAGGAGCAGAATCTTGGCCAAGAGTTGAGGCAGAGACAAGTTTGGCCAGATCTTAAACTTTAATGCCACCTCCAGGAGAATCACTCCCAAAGACCAGACGTCTGACTTGGGTCCACTAGGCGGACATGATGAGAGGCTAGATGGTCCAGCCATGAGGACCTCTGGGGCCATGTATGCTGGGTACCTACACAGGTGGAGATAAAAATGATGAGAAAAATGATTGATCACAAGAGAAGAAAATAACCAAAACAAAAAGCATATGAGTGATCTATTAATGTGATATCCACTTCCATTTACATTATGGCCTTGATTTTTGAAAAAGTTTTTAAATTTTTCGTAAATGCACATACTGTAGTGTTGTATTTCCATTAATATAGCTACATATGTGGAAATTTAAACCTTGGGTGGACGCTATATATTGAAGAAAAGCAGAATATCTTCTGCATTATTCTATAATACTTTCAGGAGACTCATTCCATTCTTCATCATTCAAATGTGAACACATGTACCACAGAAGACAAACATTATATCTGTCACATCAGAGATTTTAATGAAGTTGCCAATTGCCTAACTTACCCCACGGGGAAATTAACGTCAGCACCACAGCCTGTTATATAGTAAACAGCGTAATTGGAGAGCTTGACACGTCCCTGTAATTAATACAGTTAACAAAAGAGAACAATTTATAATATTTTCAACAGGAGAAAAATATCTTCAGAATAATAATTTCTGAGGGAGAATTATAACCATCTGAATCATAATAATGGTTGGATTGTCCTTCCCTTGTATGGTTCTTTTACTTCATCTTCCTGTTTAATAATAAAGCTGCCCTCCTGAAACTCCAAACAAATGTAAACTTCGGTTAAATAGCAGTACTCGTTAATTTCATAGAAAAGTTACGGCTGGTAATCTTCTAGAAATACTTTGTGATTTGAACCTGTTTCTTTGAAGGCAAGCAATGAGGGAGCACTTCTAAATTAAATAACAGACCAAATGTGTATAAATATAAGTTGGTGAAAGCAATACACAATTCTACAGGATTGCGCAACATACGATCATGGATTAAAAACTGCCTGATTTAATATGCAGGTGGTGGTAAGGATTAGAGCCACAATACAGCTTCAAAACTCTGATTCCTACTTTAAACAAGCTAATCCAAAAACTACAAACTTATCCTACTGTAGAAATAGCTGTAATTTTGAAGTGGTTCTGAGAGGCAACCAGCACTTCAAAGTACTTCATGTCAAATGTCTTTAACAACTGCAACACAAGAACAACATCTATCTATCAAACTACTACATAATAATGAAAACATTTTACTGTACCTCAGTGTCAAGGAGAATGTTCTTGGGATTCAAGTTGCGATGTACAAAACCATTGTCATGGATGTGGGCAAGTCCCTCTATGGTTTCATAAGCAAGTCTCAGAAAATTATTCTCACTTTTGAATCACAAAACAAAAAAAAAGAGAGAAGAAATGTAGGATCAATGAAATTTTTAAAGTTTTAAATGTATGTTTTCTTACAAAATAGTTTTAAATATATTTAATGAACAACAGAAAATTGACAAAGAAATTATAAACAATAGGAAAGAACATAGACATTTTTTGGCTGAAAAGAAACACAAAGATCACTGGTTCTAATCCTATGCTAGCCAAAAAATTCTTAGTTTGCTCATTTCCATTGACTTTGAAACGTCGTTAAATTTGCGACTAAACCAGCTTCCTTCTGAGATTGGTTGCAGCACTACAGCGTTTCCCGTACAGTCAATGTTTACTGTTTTATAAGGAGGGGTTACTGCCTACTGACTCTTAATACTTTAATAACAATTATTAAATTCTATTTTATGTAAAGTAGATGTGGAAGTGTATCCCACTATAGATTTAACAAATGCTTAATAAAGATTTGATACAAACCTTATACCTTGTAATAGTCATCAGGGCAACTTTTTAAGGATTTTTTCTGGACAACCGTGTCTTAATTACCTTTTGGTTGCCTTTTGGACAACAAAATGTGGTTGTCAGAAAAAATGTAGTAAAATAACAAAGAATGACCAATATTTAAGCTGAATACCAGTTTTGAGCAAGAAAACTCCCCTTTGAGTAGATCTTAAAGCCCACCACTATGTTTTGTTTCAGTTTAATATCTTCAAAGTGATGGAGGGTGATACCAATTTATCACTACTTATTATTTAATTATATATTTCCTTAACAAAGTCAAGATCTCTGAATGTGATTTAAGTCACTAGTGGTCCGACTGGACAACCATTCAACATTTGCCCTTGTATTTGTAGAGTTTCACTCTTTTCATAGCTAAGCAACAAACATAAAACTTGAGTAGCAATGCTGCAGAATCTCAATGCTATCAATGTGCTTGTACTCTAATGTTCAGTGTATTTAGTTACTTCGACATGTATTGGAAGGTATTCGTAGGTGGAAGTTATTTCAAACATGTTAGCTAACAGATTTTCTTTCCTTCATGCAATGGAGCATGCATCCACAACAGGGTGCCTGATATGTACTTCTGAAGGAACTTCATTGGCTCCCTATCAGATACAGAATTCAGTATAAACTACTTCTTCTCACCTTTTGTGCTCATCATCTGGAACAGCCTGTGTACCTGTCGCAACTTCTCTTACCATATATTCCAACTCGCACACTTTGTTCCTCCAACAAACTGTATTTAACTGTTCCTAAACCACGCTTGAAGACCTATGGTTACAGAAGCTTTGAATACTCTGGCTCTTATCTCTGGAACAAGTTACCAGATCACATTCGAACATGCTCTAGACTTTCTACATTCAAAAGTCTACTTAAGACCCATCTTTCACTTGTTCTTTTGTAAATTAATCTGCTTTCTCTGTAAAGCGCCATGAGCAGTGACTTTTGTCTACTGATTTGGCACTATAAAAGTCTCATTTATGATTATTATTATATGTAGATATCAAATGGAACTCCCTCACCAACAACACAAAAACTGATGACCAGAATTAAAACACGTTACAGTACATCAAACAGTCTTTGGAGAGGTGCAGTAAGTTAGCTGTAACTTACTCTGTGAAGGTATCATCCTCTGCTTCTTCTGCCAGGCACTTCTTATAATGTTCAGTTACAAGAATTAATCTCTCTGGAAAATGGGAGAAATGAAGAATAGTCTATATGATATGGAATCAATGAAAGAAGAAACTGGACAGGCTTTGGAAAGCTATGTTTCTGGTAGCTGTAAGAAGGGTGGCCAGTGAGTGGGTGCAGGGCAGGAGATGGATGCTTGGGGGCCTATGGTAGTTCTTGTTGATTAAACTTGGTATTCCAGTCGTTTTGATTGATCAGCCAAAACTTGATGTTTAAAGCCTTCATGTTTAAAGCCTTTGTCAATTCTCATAGTAAATTTAGTGGTATAAAAAGTGATAATTACAAACTAGTTAAACAAAAGATGACCTGCACTGAATTTAACATGGTACTCTTCACATATCAAAACTAATTTTGGCTTAGGTTATCCTAAAAGTCCTACTTCTGCAGACACATGTATTTTACAACTATAATTACCATGTTTTCCCCTGACAAGGTCTAAATACTGACAGAGCCGTGGGTGGTAGAGAACCTTCAGCCACTGGAATCGACCCTGAACCTTGATGGAGTTGGGAGTGAGAGGGAGGCCATCAGCTCCGCACTGATCTTCCGCATGCGATGATGCAAAGAAAGTGCTAACACCAAGGCAACTATTCCCTAAGGGCTGCATACTGTCTGAAATCAAAATAGAAGGAAATGATAAACTCTAGATAGTTATCTTAGTTTTAGCTTGATAGCCTGACGAATTTACAAGGCAGGGCTACTTAGGCCTGTTTGTCCGACTGCCATGTGAATAATATGATATGGGTTTTTTTTGGCCGGGGTGCTGTGTTCACCGTGCTCATTAACCTGTCTGTATTCTGTGCATGTTTTTGTCCCTTCTGTTACTGTTACTTGTCATTCAGCCACTGAAGAAGATCCTGCTAGGATCGGAACGTTAGGCCAACTTACTTTTACACATTCTATTACACAGGCTCTCTAGTGGATAAGCAGTTTGCTAAAAGTTTTATTTTATTTTGAAAACTTGTATTTATTATGTCTAGCCTAGGCCTGTAACCTAACGTTAGATCTTGCATGCCCTTGGATAAGTTGGAATTATTATTCTTTATCGAAGCAGGTGACGAATGCGAAGGGGTTTCATCCGTTCAAAATAAACAAATTGAGGAATCAAATTCAAAATTATCATTTATCACTTACCTGCAAGCAGCTTAGTAGTGATTTTGTTTACAAGATTCACAGTACACGTAAAGCTGTCATGGATGTTTACATGGTAAAGGAGGAGGGGGACTGGCAAAGGTACGGAAGCGTAGAAGGGACATTGCATTGACGAGTTACCAACTTGACAAAACGACAATTATCTGCAAATTGACGAGTTGACGAGATGGTAA
>KN889552.1:15861-27366 GCA_000934455.1 Apostichopus parvimensis | reverse complement strand
CTTTTCAAAGAAATACTTCCCATACATCTTAGGAGTTGAGCATAAAATGCCAATATGCTTTACACAACCTTTGGCCAAACAAGGCTGTGATTGAAGTGCACCAATGTGCGTTTTACAAAGGTTTACTATGCCTTGAAGAGACTTTACAAAGAAGCTCACTTTATCTTGTAAGTTTGCACTCTCTTCAATGTAAACCAATTCATTTCCCCTAATGCTCTGACTTTTGCTATGCCTCGAAGAGACTTTACAAAAAAAGCCCACTTTATCTTGAAAGTTTCTTCATGAACTCTCTTCAACGTCAAACCGGTTCATTTTCTTATTTTGCTCGGTTCGCCACCTTGGGTTCAATTCTCTTTTCTCACCTCTCGCATTTGTTGCTTTTTCAATTCTCTCTTCGCAAAGTAGAGACTCGAAGACTTCTGTTGATCCTTCAGAAATCGTCTTTTCAATCTCATTATTTCTTTGCCCTCAGCTTTTGATGCTTAAAACAAAGAGGAGGAAAGAAGAACAAAAGAGTTTGTTCGAGTAAATCTCTTGATTGTTCCCAGATAGTGTTAGTAAAGGCTACGACATTTCAATTCCAAAACAAAGAGAATTAAATATGGACCAATTGACGATCCACACAGTTCTCTACAAATATAGCCACTTATTTACTGTCACCCTTTGTAAACAGAAAATTATGAAGTCGGCCCTGTTTGTATCCCACTCCATCCCCATTCTAGTATATGTATCACACAGGTGGGTCATATTGCTGTTCTTCGTTGAGTCCAATTGTCTCCCACTTGGCACTCCTATTAATGAGTCGTCACATTTATTCCTTCTATTTTCAGGACAACTTTGTTCTATGATCCATATTCCTGTTCTTTTGGTTCTTAATGCACCACTTATCATATTCCTCTATTAACCCCATCACACAAATTCATTCCACACTAATCTACTGCCGGCAGCCTACCCATTCCAAACCATGGTCCTACAAGTGACCCCTAATCCCCACCATAAGCTAATTCTATGCTCTTCTAGTCACACCCCTTCATACATTTCTAAACATTAATCCATCCATCCAACCTTCATAAACACCTGTGATTTTCCTTTCTTGTACTGTCAGCCTATCATTTTCCCAACCTGGTCCTAACTAGTAACCCCCTAACCTATACCTATTGTCATATTTACTCCAAGCCACACCCCTCCATGCAAACTCCTTACTTTAATACAAAGAATAGAGTCAGCCTATCATTTTCCCAACCTGGTCCTAACTAGTAACCCCCTAACCTATACCTATTGTCATATTTACTTCAAGCCACACCCCTCCATGCAAACACCCTACTTTACTACAAAGAATCCTTTTCCTACACTAACCTCCTGTGTCTGTATTATCTTTCCCTTGTACAGACAACCTATCCTTTCCAAACCCTGGTCCTACTGGTTTCACTTTGATCCCCTTGGCACCCAAGACTGATACTTTCTGTTTGGTACCGATGGTGAAGAGTAAAGATGAAGAAGACTCGGTTCCCAAGCTAGCGGAGTAACTAGCAAACGTATCCTGACTGCCGGTGAGCCAATTGTACGCATTCTTCCCGTCGGCCCTCGCAGCTGTATAATACATAAACAAGGTGTCAGCCCTCACAGCCTTAAAATACATAAACAAGGTGTCAGCCCTCACAGCTGTAAAATACATAAACAAGGTGTCAGCCCTCACAGCTGTAAAATACATAACCAAATAGTCAGCCCTCACAGCTGTAAAATACATAAACAAGGTGTCAGCCCTCGCAGCTGTAAAATACATAACCAAAGAGTCAGCCCTCACAGCTGTAAAATACATAAACAAATAGTCAGCCCTCACAGCCGTAAAATACATAACCAAAGACTCAGCCCTCACAGCTGTAAAATACATAAACAAGGTGTCAGCCCTCACAGCTGTACCATACATAACCAAAGAGTCAGCCCTCACAGCCGTAAAATACATAACCAAAGAGTCAGCCCTCACAGTTGTAAAATACATAACCAAAGAGTCAGCCCTCACAGCTGTAAAATACATAACCAAAGAGTCAGCCCTCACAGCCGTAAAATACATAACCAAAGAGTCAGCCCTCACAGTTGTAAAATACATAACCAAAGAGTCAGCCCTCACAGCTGTAAAATACATAACCAAAGAGTCAGCCCTCACAGCTGTAAAATACATAACCAAAGAGTCAGCCTGCACAGCTGTAAAATACATAACCAAAGAGTCAGCCCTCACAGCTGTAAAATACATAACCAAAGAGTCAGCCCTCACAGCTGTAAACTACATAAACAAAGAGTCAGCCCTCACAGCTGTAAAATACATAACCAAAGAGTCAGCCCTCACAGCTGTAAAATACATAACCAAAGAGTCAGCCCTCACAGCTGTAAAATACATAACCAAAGAGTCAGCCCTCACAGCTGTAAAATACATAAACAAAGAGTCAGCCCTCGTAGCTGTAAAATACATAAACAAAGAGTCAGCCCTCACAGCTGTAAAATACATAACCAAAGAGTCAGCCCTCCTGTAAAATACATAACCAAAGAGTCAGTCCTCACAGCTGTAAATTACATAACCAAAGAGTCAGCCGTCTGCACAGCTGTAAAATACATAACCAAAGAGTCAGCCCTCACGGCTGTAAAATACATAACCAAAGAGTCAGCCCTCACAGCTGTTATATATATAGCTCCCTTACCAAGATCCTGAGTGGCAGAAAACTGCTGGCCATCTTGAGTTGCCCTGACCTGACCCCCAAGGGTTTCTGGGGGGCTCTGTGAACCAAACCCTGCCCCAGATCCTTGCTGAGTTTCCACAAACAGCGGTGTGTTGATGGCTTGATGTCTTTGTTTGTAGGAAGAATCAATCGATATGTCCTAGAAATAGAAAGATCATTTTTTATACCAGATTAGAGAGGGATTGATTCTTTACTTCCTTATATTCCAAATAAGAAAAAAAAAGAAAAAAAAGTTGAAAACCTGTATAACAGTCAGACAAAAAATAATCCCTTGATGAAGTCAAGTGAAGATACTGTCTCTGTGTAAATACATTTTCTAAAAACACAGTTATTCCCAATGCCTAATTAACATGATAACACAAGGAGAGGGTCGGACATATTCTCTGGGGGTTGGCTGAGTACTGTTGTCACGTAGCCGCATTGAGTCGGTCAGAATGAACTCAGTAACAAGAAAAACGTAATTTACAGATAGGAGCTCCAAACAGACAGAAATAATATACAAGATGAAGACATTGAATACATGAAATACACAGATAAGATATGCCCAACGAGGCAAAAACGATGAGTCTCAGGATCTTTAAAACACGACCTCACCCTGCCCTGCCCAAGAGAACTCTGCCCATATCAATAAATCATCCTACCAACCTAGCCTGTGATTAGTGTGCTTGGCTATGCCTATAGAGACAGCATTTTGATTTGTATGACGTTAAACATTAAAGTAACGCCTAACCATGAATATGAAATAGATGAGCACTCGAAAGCATTCCGTCCCTCAAACACCCCAGGCAAGTTGGCAGAGTGCCAGGATATATATAGATAAATAAAATAAATAGTATAAATAGAATAAATAGTATAAAAAGATCATATCAAGACCTGGGAACACCTTTAACGTCTTGTATAGAAATCAAAGAGAAGTAAAAGAATATAGAATGCAAACAGAGAATAAACAGAAACTATAAATAAATAAAACAGAGAGCATCTCACAGAGACGTTGGACATTCCATTTTACTGACCGACTTACCTGGAAACGACAATCTGACAATGGATGTTCAAACATCTCCCGCTTATAATCCGGACTCTTGGACGTCATTTCTAAGAGTAAGCTGGTTGAATAACTCAGGTACTGGTCCTCTGTGCTCGGTGAGTACATGCACTCCAATAGCGCCACCATCCTCTCCAGGGTGTCCACCGGCAGTCGATTCTCGTGGCTCCAAAAGTTATTGATTCGAAGTCTGATTTGGGAGAATAGGATTCAGAAATTGGGTAAAAAAAACAGTCAATAAATTAGATTCCAAAGAAATACCTGGGAAAAATATTACAGGGACTGAAGGCATAGGTTTGCTTTTGAACTACTCAGACAAGAAGATGAATAACGCCAGAAGAGAGACTTGAAACCTACCGAAGATAGGGGTCTTTATCAGACAAGCCTAAAAGGAGGGCATCCTTTGCCATCCCTAGGACCTTTGCTACTCCTTCCTCTTCCATTCGAACTTCATCTCTGTTAGACAAAAGAAAAAGAAGAAGATGAGGAACAGAAATGAACGCATTGTGATAATTTAAACAATCAAAGCTTACGATTGGTTAGTAGGTTGGATAGTGTGGCCTTTGCCTCGTACCACTCGGCAAAGAATTGTATGATATGGATTGTTACCACAGAGACCAACCTGAAGTGATTGTAATCTAATGATACCAAAAAAGCTTCTTACTATAAAATTTAGGAATTTAAAGGAATTTGAAAGTATTCAAAATTTCTTCACATCACAAAGAAATGAGAGAATCACCATGGCAACCAATCTGAAGTGGACCATAGATCCATATGACGATATAAAACACAAACCCCCTGCCATGGAAACTAGGAGTTAAGAGTAAATGCCTTCACTTCAGGTAGAAGTTAAGTAAATCACCATGGAAACGAACCTGTAGTG
The DNA here is from genome assembly GCA_000934455.1 of Apostichopus parvimensis. Classification (NCBI taxonomy): domain Eukaryota; kingdom Metazoa; phylum Echinodermata; class Holothuroidea; order Aspidochirotida; family Stichopodidae; genus Apostichopus; species Apostichopus parvimensis. The sequence continues at coordinate 22,709 of KN889552.1, read as the reverse complement.
ATCATAGATCCATATGAATATGTCATACATGACCTCCCTGCAACCGATGCTAGAGACAGATGTAAACGCCTTCACGTCGGGCAAAAGTGTAGTCAATTCTGCCGGTGACAGCCTCGGTAACATGCCATTAATAAGCTTCAAACAAACAACCTGTGTGGATTCATCTCTGTAAAGAACAAAGAACAAAAAAAAAGAAATGTTGAACATGATGACCACGTGTAACATTGTGTACATTTGTTTACATGAAATGAATTCTGTGATGTTAAAAGCTGGAAAAAAATAACTGCAGAACTGTTCATCACCTGTTATCATTACGCAAGTCAAGCTAACCGGTTTCAAGCTAACTGGTTAAACCTACAGCGTATTTTCCTTGAGAAACATACGTTATTATTAAAGTGTAACAGTGTATCTTCCAGTGTTACAGTACTGATCATACCTGTGGGTTAAAAGTTCTTTCAGTCCTTTACTCTGAATTTCCTGGAAGACGTTCTCAATCTTCTCAACTCGTGAACTGATCACCTCCAAGCATTGGACACGAGGAGCTCCGTAGATAGAGGGCAGTACAAACAAAAGCTTGTTCAAAAACCTGCAATTAGAATATAGACTGAATATTTAATAAACACAAAAACATGGAAGATGTTATAGCAAACACTTTTGTGTTTATCTGCTGATGTATCACATGTACAGTCATACTGTATAGTCGTCATGGTGACTTCTGTACGGTGTGACCGTAACTGTATACTAGACATGCTAAACTGATTGCAATGTCTATATTGAGCATACACACACACATACACACGAACAAGCAACCATAAATACACCCTAAAGCAGAGCTTGCATTATGGATCGACAGGAGCTTACAATCTTTTAGGGCAAGTTAGAAATTGACTCAAGAGTTTCATTGACATGAACCATGGCAAATTTCTCAGCCTTTAATAGGTAACAAGGAAAACATTTTCAAAAATTTTGAGAAAGGCACCAATTAAGGCAATGAAGGTAACTACAAAGTGAGAGCAAACATTTGTACAGAAATTCAAGAAAACAGGAAAGATATGAGATCCTTCATAAAAACATACCTATAGATCTTTTGTTTCCCACAGCTGCAAAATAGCTGTTATCTGGCATAAATATTGCTGATTTAGCCACGATTTAGTAAATTGATCATAATAATAATGAAGATAATTATGAGGGCACATAGGTTTGGCAACTTGATTAATGGATCATAGCAATTGTTGTCGTTGGTTACGGATTATTTTTAAGGGCATTACGGCAAGTAGTAGCGGCACCGACGGCGCTGTTGGTCAGTTTTGAGCCACGATCCTAACCTTCTTACAACAGCCAAAGTTTCCACAGCTACCAACAACGTATAAATGAGAAAAACTGAGAGGGATAAGAGTGTTAGAGGTGGGGATAGTGGTAGGACTGGTTAGAGATGGGAATATTGGTAAGACTCAATTACCTGTTAGCAAATTCGGGATAATGAAGTGTGATTTTGTTGACACAGTTGATGAAGATTTCAGGGCTCATATTACTCAGTGCGGTCAACTCCTTTGTTGTTATCTGATGAAGATAACCGTCAGTGATCTGCAAAAGGACAAAAACAGAAAACACTTTTTTTCAGAATTCTTCAGTTAGGGTATCATCATCACTGATAGGAATGCACTACTTGTTTCTCCCTTTTTTTTATTGATCCAGCAACAGCAACAATTGGCTGTAAAAATCACATCAACCGATATTCTTGAACTAAACGTTGTCGATCTAAGTTAACGTTGCTTGGGTCAATTCGCATCACGGCGGAATGACTTTTAGTAAATAGTAATCTCCTTTATAAACCATTGCTTCAGTTAAAAACAGTGATGTGGATTTCCATAATTTTTTATAACTGCGTTAACAAATTACTCCTTTAGCCATGACAACTAGCAGTAAAATGTTTCCATGGCAACCAGAATGTCATAAACAGGAACACAACAACTACCTGATCGTTGTCCGCCATCTGCCTGAAGGTCATTCCTACGACCTCAGCTGCTGGGGCGTGTACCTGCTTAAGGCGGCTTTTCAGATTGGTTGCTAAGGCAGCATAGAACCTGTCGGATTAAAATATTAGATAGAATATGGTAAGTCAAGATGAAGAGGGCCCGAGGGGTGGGGGTGGAGGAAGGGGGTTATTAAATATATCTGCAGAGAAATAACCTAAACTAACACAAACTAAGTAGTAAAAGCCATCCATCGAATTATCACCATGTTATCAGTCGGTTAACTAACTAAACGGATGGATAATTACAGTACTTTCTCTGGACCAGACCTGTAGTAATAGTAAACAGCATGAATATGAGTACAAGTAAAAATCTCCTTAGTATGAGTACAACTATGAGTACAAGGCTCTACAAGTATACTACTGTTAGCTCCAAAGTGCAGACTTCAAGTACAAATCCATGAAGACTAGTAAGAGTACAGGTAACTATGGAAGAATACGAAGTACATATACAGACTCATTACATGTCTGTATGTCAACTATGCAAGAATATGAGTACTAATACAGACTCATTACAGGTCTGTATGTTAACTATGCAATAATATGAGTACTAATAGACTCATTACATGTCTGTATGTCAACTATGCAAGAATATGAGTACTAGTGCAGACTCATTACAGGCCTGTATGTCAACTATGCAAGAATATGAGTACTAATACAGACTCATTACAGGTCTGTATTTGGCCTCTGCAAAAACACAAGCACTTTTACAGACTCACCACAAGTCTGCTACCTAACACGCCTGCTACCCAACAAGCCTATTTCTGTGCCAGAGGCACACATGCTCAATAAACAAACCTTTCTGAATCGACTTCCGAGGTGCTACTGAACGGATGGATATTGTTAGCCAAGACGACTCCAAGTAGCTGGACGCCAACGGTGTTAGTCTTAGAGGCAGGATCTTTGTTGCTCAGGTAATCGTAAATAACACTATGGGAAAAGACGGGGGAAAATATGACCTTCTGCACTGCTTGGTTATGATTGATCAGATTTAGAAAAAACATAAAAGGGGTCTTCAACTTCTTGCAGCAATACTTGAAATTAAAGTTACTTGTTGTTTTGGATCTGACAGTTACTACCAAAGACCAGAGGATAACAAAAGGACCTGATAGAAATTAACTATGAATCGTGTATGGGTCGGAAATCCTTTGTACTTATGACAGCTAAGGCACAAGCAATGTGAGGATTAAAATAAATTCCTGCGCTTTATTAAGTTTTATTTGTTACTTTGATTGTCTTCTCCTCTTGTTGCTTACCACCTCCCCACTCTTTGTTTCTCCTGGGTTTCTTTAGGTAACCAGAATTTGCATACATTTCTTGGACACTTTTTTTCTGGTTTTCTTTCAGGTCAGTGATATAGTGATGTTTCTGTATTCTCATTAATATTATGTGTTCTTTTACCATAATATAAATTCTGTTAATATACTCCATTTTCTCTATGTCATTTTGTACTGCACCACCGACTTGATAAATAAATTAATTGAATTGAAGAAAAAAGAAAATCAACATAGAACTCTCACTAAATATTGATATATTTAACAAACAAATGTGTGATGACAAGTGAATTCGAGAAGCAAAGACAGTCTTAAGGGAGCATCTTTATTGCTACCAAATATGCTAGAGAGTCCAATAATGGCAACTGAAATGCTGAATACTTCAACCGGCCATTTTACTGCCACAGGACTTTCAAAGCATTTCACCTTTCTCACCGAAAAGTTTGATGTCTGTAAACTGAACACAACTTGATTCCTGGGCAGAATGTTGATGGTCAGAATTTCTAGAAAAGTTGCAGAGTTGGGTTAATTAACGATTACGGCTTTTCAATTATTACTCCTTTTCTTTACCTCGTCGGGATATCAAGTACAGGTTTCCAGAGTTCCACCAACGTTTTGACGACTTCCAAGTTATTCCGCAAAATGGCTCGTTGGGTGTGGTGGGCATTCAACATGAGAAATCTCAGAAGCTGACTGGCCAAGTATTTATCCTGAAATGAAAATGAAATCATATAAATGGAGAGTTTATGGGGAAAAACGGCTATGGATCCACTATACGTCCCTTGACATATAAACAATAAGGACGAAAACCGAAAGCGAGGTAAATATTCTAGAAAGTAAAATAACGGTCAAATCAGGTTCAAAAGCTTCCACTGACACTATGAAAGTATTTTTTCACTGTCTGAGGTCCGTTTCTCATCTTCAAGTTTGACACTGCTCAACATCTGAGAATCATTTGGGGGCGAGCGCCTCCTGGAAAATTCTTGTGAAAACTTTTGGCAAGTTTTAGCACCTAAATAAAACCCATTAAAGGCAAATTCCTCAAACTTTTCTTTCTCTTTTTGCCAAGAGTTAACATGGCCCCTTTAAAAGTAGACATGCTAGCCTAAATTGTTACTCACATTGAATATATCTTTCTGTTGTTGCATTTATTTCACACAATTCATAAAATCTTGGCAATTATGTGGCTACTATTTACAGATGATCAGGAGGTGCTCACTTAATTTCCTACAAAGGCCAGAAAAAATGAAAAAAAAATGGTTGGAGCAGAAGTTAAGGACAGACATAATGAAAACCTCACAATCAGCAGAAATAATCTGCGTAAGGAAGATTGGTAGAGTCTCAATCCTAAGACCATAAGGGTAAGAGTACAAAACTGTGGGCTGATTTGTTTTCTTCACAAGAACGAATGAAATCTATCGCGGGCCCGATTCGTTCCATCGGCTGCTTATTGAGAACCGACGTTTCAGATTGACCTAGTCACCTCGGGGATCGCTTTCTCCGACCACCCAAAGAGCACCACCATGATATCCAGTAACATGTAATGAATTCCTGGAGATCTGATTTCACCGCCGATGATCAACTGGATGAGGGGATTCAACCAAAACTTGGCAAAGGGTTCAAAAACCTGAGAGAAGAAAGTAAAAAGCAAGGAGATCTCACAAAATAGTCAAACAGGCTTGTAAGAAATGAATCAAACAAGAACAATACGAATGGATGGTGAAGAACAAAGACCAGACGAAGAACAACACAAAAATACAAATAAACAAACATCGGTAAAAGTCTTCACGCACGACACTGATTTGATAATCATATAGTTAGGTGCCACTGTTGCCATGGTCATGCAATGTCGAACCAGCACCGGCTGACACCACCATCATTATTAATCACCACCAACATCATCTCCACTACTCTATAATTTGAACTTTATAATACTCTATAACTCTCTATATATATAGCTCTATAATTTGAACTATTTAATTTGAAAGTTGACTTCAGTATTTCTGTGATTCGTATTCTGAATCGATACAAACCGAAGGTTTGTTTCAATAAAAAAAAAATATCAACAAAATAAATCGGATTAAAAAGATTAGAGCATTGAAACAATTAAAAGTTAAATTAATAGCTACGAGTGTGAACTGTACCTTGGAGCAATTAACGATGAGCCTCGCGACAAACAGTTTAATGTTCACCGACGTCTGGGGGGACGACATCTTACCGTGCAACATTTTCATCCAGGGAGGCATGTCGCTGGATTGTTTGGCCTGAAACAAAGAAAATGACAACAACATTATTCTACTGCCGATTATAACATGACGGACACAGATTTTACAATACTCTATTTTGTTTTCCATCGTACGCCAAACAAGTCTTTCCGTCAAATATAGATAGGAGAAGAAACCACATAGCGAAGGGGGAGTAGTTTATTTGCTAGTAAATTACTCTCACGGTTCTCTGTCTGAGTTATCTTTGGAGTCATTCTTCTATTCCATCGTATTTAACATTGTCTGATTGTCTGTGTGTCTGCGGGTCTGATGGTAAGTACTTTAGTCGTAATAATGATATAAACATCACTGTGTACCTTTCTTGGCTGTTTATTACACTGCTGTACCCTATAACATTCATGGGGATCGTATACTTTCATTATAAACAAGTCCATGTCGTTCAACCGGCTCCGAGTAACTCCTTGATATCGTCTGATTCCCATCATGCACCAGAGTCAAGCAGTTTCCTTGGGAGCAGAAGCTCAAATTGTTCTAATTCTTCCTTTGACAGAACTAGCTCTGGTGAAATTATTTGATCATATCAGGACATAATTCATCTGATAAAAGATAGCAAGATGCTTCGAAAGTTGCTAACTGACTGCCAGAGACACATGGCAATTGTTGTACACTGAACATTTATAATATTGTCATCTGTCTATGAATTAACAGAACATCTGCCATAAATTCTAAACGCTGCTACATGCTAGCTGTAGATCACTTCACGTGCCTGGAAATGCAATTTTTATTCTGACCAGGTTGAAATAATTCTACTGGTTTTTTACCTGAGTGACCTCTGGTGTAATTTTATTCTCCATCATGTGCCTGATGACAGCAGTCACTGATGCCATACATTCGTGCTGGTTCAGCTCGTCTCCCTCCATCTCTAAATAGTCACCGAGTTCTTCTTCCTCCTGCCCTGCAACCTACGGAATGAAGCGATATTCGTACGTAACTAGCATCTCTACAGAAGTCCAAATTTTTGCACTTCTTCCTCAGGGAATTGTTAACCATAATCAAGCTAGTAGAAAGTCCATATTGTACTCGTTACTAACCCTTGTGAAATTGTACCCCAACCTAGCATACAGGTCAAACTGAATATCTAGTATTGATGCTAGTGCAATGATATACAGTATGAGTACAAGTATAAGGGTACTTGTAGTCCCAGGTAGGGTCTTGTACTCATACCAAGAGGAATTCTACTTGTAACCTTTCTCATGCAGTATGAGTACAGGCATAAAGGTACTTTTAGTCACAAGTAGGGCCTTTTACTGTTCATCA
>KN889552.1:0-15811 GCA_000934455.1 Apostichopus parvimensis | reverse complement strand
GAAAGTTGACTTCAGTATTTCTGTGATTCGTATTCTGAATCGATACAAACCGAAGGTTTGTTTCAATAAAAAAAAATATCAACAAAATAAATCGGATTAAAAAGATTAGAGCATTGAAACAATTAAAAGTTAAATTAATAGTTACGAGTGTGAACTGTACCTTGGAGCAATTAACGATGAGCCTTGCGACAAACAGTTTAATGTTCACCGACGTCTGAGGGGACGACATCTTACCGTGCAACATTTTCATCCAGGGGGGCATGTCGCTGGATTGTTTGGCCTGAAACAAAGAAAATGACACAACTTTACTCTACTGCCAATTATAACATGATGGACACAGATTTTACAATAGTCTATTTTGTTTTCCATTGTACGCCAAACGAGAGCCTTTCCGTCGAATAAAGATAGGAGGAGAAAAACAAATTTCAATGACACATAGCGAAGGGGGAGTAGTTTCTTTGCTAGTAAATTACTCTCACGGTTCTCTGTCGGAGTTATCTTTGGATTCAATCTTCTATTCTATCGTATTTATCATTGTCTGATTGTCTGTGTGTCTGAGAGTCTGATGGTAAGTACTTTAGTCGTAATAATGATATAAACATCAGTGTCCCTTTCTTGGCTTATATTACACTACTGTACCCTATAACATTCATGGGGGCCTATATACTTTCATTATGAACAAGTCAATGTCGTTCAACCGGCTCCGAGTAACCCCTCGATATCATCTGATTCCCATCATGCACCAGAGTCAAGCAGTTTCTTTGGGAACAGAAGCTCAAATCGTTGCAATTTTCCATTTAACAGAGCTAGCTCTGGTAAAATTATTTGATCATATCAGGACATAATTCATCTGATAAAAGATAGCAAGATGCTTCGAAAGTTGCTAACTGACTGCCAGAGACACATGGCAATTGTTGTACACTGAACATTTATAATATTGTCATCTGTCTATGAATTAACAGAACATCTGCCATAAATTCTAAACGCTGCTACATGCTAGCTGTAGATCACTTCACGTGCCTGGAAATGCAATTTTTATTCTGACCAGGTTGAAATAATTCTACTGGTTTTTTTGTATTTACCTGAGTGACCTCTGGTGTAATTTTATTCTCCATCATGTGCCTGATGACAGCAGTCACTGATGCCATACATTCGTGCTGGTTCAGCTCGTCTCCCTCCATCTCTAAATAGTCACCGAGTTCTTCTTCCTCCTGCCCTGCAACCTACGGAATGAAGCGATATTCGTACGTAACTAGCATCTCTACAGAAGTCCAAATTTTTGCACTTCTTCCTCAGGGAATTGTTAACCATAATCAAGCTAGTAGAAAGTCCATATTGTACTCGTTACTAACCCTTGTGAAATTGTACCCCAACCTAGCATACAGGTCAAACTGAATATCTAGTATTGATGCTAGTGCAATGATATACAGTATGAGTACAAGTATAAGGGTACTTGTAGTCCCAGGTAGGGTCTTGTACTCATACCAAGAGGAATTCTACTTGTAACCTTTCTCATGCAGTATGAGTACAGGCATAAAGGTACTTTTAGTCACAAGTAGGGCCTTTTACTGTTCATCATTCTCATACCAAGGGGTATTCTACTTGTAACCTTACTCATGCAGTATGAGTGCAGGCATAAGGGTACTTTTAGTCACAAGTAGGGCCTTTTACTGTTCATCATTCTCATACCAATGGGGTATTCTACTTGTAACCTTACTCATGCAGTATGAGTACAAGCATAAGGGTACTTGTAGTCCCAGGTAGGGCCTTAAACTCATACCCAGGGGAATTTTGCTTTTACAATATATCTGGTACTCATTACAGCAACATTAATACATTAAAGTTATTTCTGGAACAAAGTCATTGGCACACACCTCAGTTTGGTTCATATCTGATGTCCCTCTTATTTGGCTCCCTCTCGAGCCTTGACTCTGCGATTGGTCGAAAGAACTGCCTGTCTGAGTTACCGGTCCGGTGAAATCAAACTTGTGGACATCCTCGCTCAAACTGCTATCAGCGAGATACTGTGAGGATAAATATCTTCCAGATCCTATAAAGTACCCAAAAAATAATATGAAAAAAAAACCAATGTCATGAAAATCTCTGGTGACAAAAGACGTATCTTTTAGTGATAAAAGAGTGATGCCTTGTTACACCCCCCTCAGACCCCCACCCCAACACCTGACCCGCCCTCCCCCACTCCAACAACTGACTACGCTAAAGCTTGTTTCCCTATGACATACTTAAACTCCACCTCTAGCTATAGTACCTTTATCTTGTTTTCCCCGAGACAAAGTGTTTGCCTCTTACTTACTTTGGTAACTTCCCAGACCGGTCTCAAATGTTCCTCCGCTGGCAGCTTGCAGCCTCAGAGCCACAAACTTCTTCTTCCTCTCCAAGGGAGCTGATATCTCCACCTCAAACTCGTACGCTCTCTCCTCGTCTATAATGTTCTCGAGAAGAAACTGACCCTGAATGGGATGAGGAAAAAATAAAATGTGAAACTTTCTATACACCCGAACTAACCAAGGAGATACCTTTGCCAAACATTACTTTGGCTACGAAATATCGCAGCTAAGAGTTTCAAAAGACGATCACAAGAATGGTTTAAGTAGAAAGAAAAAATGAGACATGCCAGTACCCTGGCAAATTATTAAATATTATTTAAAAAAATATAAAAAATATAAATTATTAAAAATTGTTAAATTATTAAATAATCAAATTAATTAAATGAACAGTGGTAATAGCTATCTGAGATTACTGGATACTTCTTAAAATTTAAAGGATGAGGTCAAATATTGTTACCTTGGCAACATTCTCTTGAAACAAGAAGGCATTGTAGAATTTAACATCTGTCTGGGTACAGGTGATGATGGCTATCAAGGCATTGTATGCAGCACAGTGGTACTGTCTTCTCAGATCAACGCAGACCTTCTCACCTCCGACATTTTCACTTTTAGCAAAATGAGCAGCTCTTGATGAATAAAAACAGATAAAATCAATTTTACTCTTCAGAGTGGCAGCTCCCAAAGTGTGGTATTATGTACCACAAAACAGTAGGGATGCTAAGTAATAAACCATTCAGCTACATGGTCATAGTGAAAACAAGTGAAAGGCAAATTTTTAATGAAGACATGAACATTTCATATTGAGGCATTGAGTAACAGAATGCAGAGTTTGAAAATATAGTGACTTATAGTTGTAACACTTTCCTGAGAGGATCCATTGCAAAATAAAACCCATTTCAGTGTCTGTAGAAGCCAGTTAAGTTGTTCTTTAATTGTATGGACAATATTGCAACTTAATTCTGCCAACAATGGAAACAAGCTCTTACTTGGTAATTCCCTGTGTCATTTCCTTCCCTGTCTTGCAATCGCCCATGCAGTATGCACTGTTGATTGCTGAGGTGGTTGAGTTGAGCTGATCCTTGCCTAGTCTTGTATAGAGGAGCTCAATCAGCTCAAAACAGCAAATTTTTGAGACCAGTTGGTGCGCAAAGACCGCCTCGGAAATCTGCAGGATTAAAAAGACAAAGCAAAGTGAGTAAGTTTCACCAAGACTAACAAATCAACCCAGAGCAATTGATATATGGCGTAGACTTGCATTGCAAAATTTGTAAATTTGAACTTCAGAATTATGCTAGATGTTTTCTTAATACTCTCGATTTCAGCTTCCATGCCTTGCAAATTTGTTTACACAGACGGCCAAAATATATATTGGTTTTTCTTACTCACTTTTTTGAGCTTGTTCTCCAGGATATCGACAAAGTCTCTGATATTCCTCTGAAAGACTTCGATCACAGAGTCAACTTGACAGAGTCTGAACATTGGCAGACACACCTTTTCCATTACGGCTCTTCTCATCTCTTTGGTGTACTCTCCTTCTGCTTGAAAGATTTTCAAGCAAGTCCCAATTGCTGACACTTGCTTTGATTTATCCATCCTGAGGCAAGAAGGTAAAATGTGAAAATAAGGTAAAACAAACTGTTAAATCATGTACTGATGACATCTGGAGTTTAAATTACTATTTAGAATTGTTGGTGTTATTATACTATTTGGGGTTTTGTTTAGTACTATTTGGATGTTTCCTATCTGGAATTTTACTATCATTGGTTGGAGTCTTGCAGGTTGAAGCTTAAGCTCAACGGTGTATCGTATGGAAAATCGTTTGAATTGTAAAAGGAAAGTTAAATTTCTGTGTAACATGTGGTGCCATGACGACACCATAGACTTAGTATATCAAGTTTTTATCATAGATTACCATTTTTTTTTTTTCTAAATAGCAGTATGGAATATTTTTGTGTTCACCCTTTCTGCCAAGAGAATTATTCCTTTAAAGCGATAAAATTTTTCTTTTGATAAAATTTACCTCCTGATGAAAGACTCCAGGGATTTGATAATCTCCGCTTCGTAGGTGTGTTTCTCCTCTCGACACAGAATGCCGATCACAATCTCCAGGAGGTTCATGCTGCCAGACAAAACCATCGCTGTTAGAAGCTACGAGAACCAAACAGATGAAGTTAATTGAAAGATAGTTATGAATGCTAAGCCATTTACTGAGATCAGCCAACATCAGATATGATGCTTAAGTAAATGTGACAATAATTCTGTTTAACAAAACAAAAAGGCATAGGAATGTGAAGGGGCATCGACAGCCAATTGTGGGCCTGGGGACTATTATCTTACCGGGCCCCTTTTCTGAAGTCTTCATTAAGTATATTACAATACATTACTGCCACTACTTGAACCTGCATGGGCCCTGAGGATGTAGTGCACCCCCCCTTCCCCCTCTCTCTCCCCAGATCCCCATTCATCAGGCCTGGGAATGTGGGCATCAGGTTTCACTTGTATATTGAAACGAACTAATAATAGGCATTTACCGGCTGTGGTTCCTGATTATAGTTATCTACAGCCCTGTTCTGGCAATATCTATATTCCACCGAATAACAGACTAAAAATTGGGGCATAAATATGGCAGAGACAGAATCTCAAAGACTATCCCCAGAAGCTAAGCAACACGAAAAAATCTTTGAGTAGAAAAAGTCTCAGTGCTATTGAAATCTGCGTTGATGTACTTGCTGCCAAGTATAGTCCGTTCTAGTTGTAACACGTCTGTCGTTGTTATGGTCAATTATCTTCCAAAGAGGATTAAACAAAAGAAGTTAAAAGGTCAAAATTTTGTTTTGGTATGTTAAAGTGGAACATAATCTAAGCATTCTGGTGAAATTTGTATTCAATTCCTATGTGCCATTTTTGAGATTTTGACAGGTGAAGTTATCTGATATTCTACCCAAAGTGAACTTGAAGCAAACAGGTGTGATATCATAGATGCACATTGACAAATAATGCTTGTTTTTTTCTTTATTTTTCAGTCTATTGATTTGACCTTGGAAACAGTACATAGGAAATGAATGCAAATTTCACCAGAATGCTTAGATTATGTTCGTCTTGAAAATATCAAAACGAAATTTTGACCTGGACTTTTCTTTTAAATGTGAAGTCCACCTTACAGATGGAGTAAGACAAAGTCTCATAGCTGGGTTTTTTTTTTTTGCACTCCTTCAGGTTACTTACTTTGTTGAGAGCAGCTATGTAGTCATTGTACTTGGCACTACCCACTCCAAACTCAGAAGACTTCAAGGGAAAGTTGTCGACAACAAGTTGATCCAAGGCATCCCTATCGATAAAAGGTTTGTCATGAGGTGAAATGAAACTTGTAAAAGTTTCGTAATTTAATCCTGAAGTACAATACATTATTAACAACAAGACAAACCTAAAGCAAATTTATAAATTTATCCTTTCTAATAAGTCAAATAAAGTAGGACAGTATTACACTGTGAGAAATTTATTACACTCATTGATTGAGATAACTATCTTTACTTGGAGAGTCCAACATGCAGGTTCTGTTTACTACTTGAAACAATTGCATGATTGGTGATGGTATCAAACCATTCTATAGGTACTTCACTTAATGACCTAGGGCAGACGGGGAGCGGAAAAGACCTTGTGATGGGATTCTCAGAATGATGCACCACATGAATATAGGCACTGGGGATGAGAGGTCAAAGGGGTGAATGGCCTCACTAAAAATGAAAATTACTTTCAGGACAATATGAGAAAATCCCTACTAAAAAAAAAAAGAAAAAAGCAACTGTGTCCAATTTGGGGAATGCTGAACTTGCTGAGATTTGCCTTTTGAAGTGAACTTTATTCAGGCACAATCATCTTGCAGCCCTCCCCACACCCATCCCCCAAAATGAAGAGAAAAAAACCTATGAAAGATGATATCATGTTGACGATTAGAATGTGAGAGGATTGTTGAAACATGATAAGCAGAAGAAAGTTTTATCATCTATGACTGAATATACTAGAACTCACCTGACTTTCTGAGACTCGCTATCGGGGACTTGAACGAAGAAGTAGAGGATCTCCAGAGCTTGGGTTTTGAATGTGAGGTTAGTAGATGGATCTGTTAGCATGCTGAGATATGAAGTAAATGTGCCTTGGAATGCAACATGGCTGACATCCATAACAAACTAGAAAGGGGAGACAAGAAGACAATGACAGAAATGATTGTAATCCTCCCTTTGTCCCTCCACTGTTTATCTCCTACCTCTCCTCTTCCCCTGTTGCTTTCTTCTCTCCATCCCTTGTCTACTAATCCCCTTACATCTATCTCTTTGTGTTCACCATGCTCACTAACCTGTCTGTATTCTGTGCGTGTTTTTGTCCCGTCTGTTACTGTTACTTGTCATTTAGCCTCTGAAGAAGATCCTGCTAGGATCGAAATGTCAGGCCAACTTACTTTTACACAGAAATGATTGTAATCTACCTCTCTATTGTCATACTATGAAAATCAGCAAATGCAAAAGAAACCACACATACATCACTGCAATTTTTACACATAACGGAATATGAAAAATTCCAAGGAATGTTTTGCATCTGGTCTCAATATTACATTCGTACTAAAAGATTATATTTTTGGATCACCTTTGAGTCAATCTGGAGGAGTTTCTTCAAGATCAAGAGAGCCGCACGTTGGGCATCGGGAGATTTGTCTCGGGCCAACGCACCCCAGTGGGTCAGTAGTGCACTATGAACCACCATACCGTATCTGGAGAGGGGTGAGAGGTCACGATTTAAATTAAAGGAGAACGACAATTACATCAGAGTACAACGATACTGTAGGTAACAGTATAACAATCCCGCTACCCATCTCCTCACAACCGTCCCAAAAACAAAATGGATCCCCCTTTGAAAGAGAATTTTGCTTAACTCCTACATATATAATGTGCCTATAATTACACATCTGTACGCCATAACATTTATCCTTCTATACAACATTAGGGGTAAGTATGCACAGTCCTACCAATCGATGAGACTTTCAACAGGATTTATGCAATAATTAGTCACCTTTAACCTTTGCTCTAAAATAATCACAGACGAATTTTGCACTCCTTTAAAATTAACCACCTTTTTACAGGCTTAGTAATCAGAGAACACAAAATAGGAAGAAGTGAGTGGAAGCAATACCAATTTGATTTCAACTAAAGTAAATATATCCCATGAATGAAGTCTTGTTTGGTTCACTGCAAATATAGCTTCCAAAAGAATCCTTTTAAAAAATGACAGAACTTTACTGGCAGATTCCAAATTTGGTGCCGTTTGAAAGGAACGTTGTGAAGACATCACAAACCTTTTTCTCTGATTTCTGTTAGACAAGATCTGGTCCAAGAGGCCATTGAGGATTCCCATTACCCGTGTGCCACCTTCTTTCAATAGCGCCCTCACAGAGTGCTGACTCTGACAGGCAAGTTCATCATTGAGGGCACTCTTGTATGCAGCATAAAACACTTCACAATGAGGTATCTCTGTTGTAGAGTTCCAAACCTTTCGGTCTTCTTTGGTGAGCAGATCTACTAAAATTGGAACCTAAGAAGTAAAATAATATTAAGATCTTTTAGAACCAAAAAAGTTGGTGATTTAAGAACATCTAATTATAATTGCAATTTAAGTGAATATAGTAGTTATTATACAACACCTAATTATATTCCGGCCATTTGATTGGTCAATTGCTCGTCGATTGCATGCAAAATCCGCTCTATTGCACTCTATGAAATAGAACCATGGGTTATACTTTTTTGATAGCACTTTTTTCAATGGTAAGAGAGTAGAGAAACCTGTCTGTTCAAAACAATCTGTTGCATGAGTGCATTTTACATCCAATTATATCAAAATTTGAAGGTGTTGTATAAAACAAATAATGAATGGTTTCCATTCGTGCAATAGTGCAAATATTTCATTCGTTGAAAGATGTAATTTGTTCCATTCAACTCGGCTGCGCCTCGTTAAATGGAACATTCCATCTTTCAACTCATGAAATATTTGCACTATTGCACTCATAACCATTCATTATTTGTATACTATCATATACTTTCTCTCTAAAACTTTAAAGGAATTATTCACTCTTTTTCTATTTGAACAATGCCCTGCTCGTAAAGAAACATTCAAACTTACGTAACTCATTTACATACAAATCCCTTCACTATCTTACACTTGTTTCACCTCATTATATCACAGACCAAATCTTCTAGATTAATGAATTACAGGTTCACTTGGCAAACTTTGGTCAAGTTGTACAAATGTCTCTCCCTAGTTAGAAGAAAGACAATGAGGTTGTTATTTCACATATCAGTCTGGGGTCATTATCCTTCTCCCACTTACAAGCCATGTAATTCATATAACTTGGTTATTTCCTATTACTGATCATGAGGAAGATCTGACCCTGCATAACCTTGCCACCTACCTGCACCTGATAGGTCCAAGGAATGTCAATCCGAAATGACGAGAATTGACTCTGATTCTTTGTTTATCTCTTCCTGCAATATCTATTTTATAATCGATCACAATTCCATGAGGTGTGAAGCAAAATGCACCACAAATATGGTAACAAGTTAAAAACAATTAAAAGACCTGTTTCCCTTCTCTATACTTACAGAATTTATAAAAGTCCTACAAATTCACATTAAGACCCTTTTGCATAAAGAAGTGACAAGAATCCTCCTATCACATAAGGTAAATAAGTCTGCAACAATCTTCTGCCATAGCGAGACCCACCTTAACCCCCATCTGGAAGGCTAACTCCAAGAGTTTTGTTCCCAATTCTATCTCCGCTGGTCGGAGGGATACAGCGACATCTCTACCATCTTCACTGGTTCGGAGAGCTTTGAAGACCGCTTCTACGATCTCAGAACCGTCTGCTGATCTCTGTGGTGTGACAAAATGGATACCGATAACAGCAATCAGAGCTAAGAAGAAGATACTACTACTAAAGAATGACTTTCGGAAGAATTTTAGTCTCGATACTACTACCCAGTTCATCAATCAATCAGCCCAGATGTCCATAGGGTCTCTTCTCAAAAAAAAAACAAAAAAAACAAGACGTAAAAATACGAACGTGGACCAATAGGACCAATACAACCACATTCACTAAGATTTTAATGAGTGAACTTGTTAATCGTATGCACGGAAGCTGTAAATTTGCAACAAACAGACTTACCAGTGGCCAGAACTTGGCCCTCTGTAATTGCTTGTATCCAGATATCAAATGTTCTAGGGAATTGGCGTGATACTGGCCTGATCGAACATTCTCAAAGACAGACGGTAACATGGCCAGCAGATCTTCATTTCTGTCGATAAATAGGGATAAAAAAAACTATGAAAACCAAACTTATTAATGACTCATGTCATACCATTGTCCTTATAATGAGGTTATGGAATGCAAAATGGGACATTAATCTGGTTAACAAACTAATGTGATGATTTTAATGTTACAGCCAAGAAATTCCGAAAATTTAAAACAAGAGAAAAGAATTTGACGAGAATACTTTTTCTTACCTGTTAGAACTGGTCCTCTTAGCGACACTGGTTTTGAATTCTTCGCAACATTTAGGTGGCAAGTTTGCAGCCATGAGCTCTAAAAGCTGACTAGTCTGAAAGTCAATAATATGGGAAAACAAATCGTAATTTATAACCTTTCCATTCCTTCCTCTTTCATGCAATTACATCTTAATACTTTAACCAATTGTATACTAATGAACTTTCAATTTCCACAAATAAACAAAACTTTTAGAAATTTGTAGTTGCTAAGAAATGAAAATAGTTAACGGTATTGTAATACACACTGTAATTTCCGCACTGAACCATCTTCAATATTTTCATGTCTTCTAACATTGCTAAACTTTGGAAGAGCAAGAAAATATTCATGTTTCATGCTATTAGCATTGATGAGTTTGCTTCTTTAGTGTGTATGAAGCCCAACCGTTAATTCCTGGTTAAAGTATTTCTCACTTCTGGGGACATGGTTCAGTTGACAATACATCAGCTATTAAGGTGAACCCTGCAGCAATGTAACTTTGAAGCATCACATTTCCTGGCACTTACAAACAATGTTCTTTATATTCTGTCCTTGTGTTTTGGTCATTCCCTATAAAAAATTGATCTTTACGAGGCAGTTGTCTTCAACACTGCTGCATGATAAATGCAACCGCTACTCGACCTCCCGGGGATAGGACTGAGCCTTTCTTTCTCTACAATCAAATCAACGACCAATTTGCATCACTTTCGATGACCCGGGTCATTAGGAGAGGTCAACGATATCAGAAATGCACCTAGACAATTTTCAAGTTGATAGAGAGTTTTAGTTCCCGGTCTGTGTGATTGACAGGGTATTTCTTTCATAGATTCACCCACAGGCCTCGTAGAGTCATTCCAACTCACACATTTAATTTAGTTCCCGGTCTGTGTACTTCATAAAGCATGTCTTTCTAACCTTTACATAAGCCTCAAGATAGACATGCCAGTACTTTGCTTAATAACGTTTCAGGACAACGGTCACATTTCACAATCATTTCCACCATCAATCTCTAGACTAGTACCTCTCTCCTTTCTCCGGGCGACGGATCCATAATCTATAAACTCTGAGGAGTCACCTAAGTTTATATTAAATTTTTAATGTGACTGACACATCAAAAAGAGCCTCAAAACAAGCTTAAATACACTTTTCAGAAGATTTTATGTGTGAAGAAATCAAATGACAGACACAACTCACAGTTTTCGGCAGGTTATTCATGACTTCCACGTCGGCCATATTGAAACCCACGGAAACGGGATTTAGAAAACAGGAACACAAGAGGTTGGAGAATGATCCTACCCAGAAACTAGAGGGCAAAACCTATCAAGGAATGTAATTTAGAAAGAAGCATAAAGTCTTATTTTACAAATTATTTCTCTTAAAGCAGTTGCTCTAAAAGACTAAATACTGACAGAAATGTCATAATAAGAGCTTCTAAGTGGTATAAACTTCAAACAATAAATTCCTACAAAGTGTTTTATACATCTTATGATTAACTAGCATTTTTAGATGAAATAGACTTACTGGGGAGAGAGCAAACTGAGGTGCAAGTCAAGGTATGCTTAAGGAAGCATTTGAGGCGATCAATCCTAAGTTCATTTTGCACAAGCTGATCACTTATACAACACTCTCTCTATATGAAAATCCCATTTCAATATAGGTGATGAGTTTGAATAATCAAGTTTTCAAATTTTGCAGAAATGTTCAAACTTCAGTTCCATATGTAGTTCACACTTTTATGAAAAAAATATATCCAAGTTTGAAATATGAAATATCAATGCACTATAAATTAATAAAAAATCAAGGAGGGTAACACATTTCTTATCAATATCATTTCCTACATTTTGTTGTTGTAATACCGTAGTCTTGAGTAACCCCTGGCAGGTTTGGAATTTAAATCGCTGACCCAAAGAAAGTCCAAGTTCTTGGAGGAAATTCTTTCTGTGCTACAAGCTAGATACTAAAACTGGATTGCATATATGTTTACATGAGACCTATCAGAGAGGGGTCAACTAAATTCCCTCTTAAAATCCCCTAAGAGGAAGATTGCTGTAAATATATAGTGCAATACACTTTCCTCTTCCAGTTTGCAAAAGAGTGCAAAAGGTTGACACATACCTTCATGGCCTCAGAGGGGAAATTCCCCAACAGGACAGTCAAGAAATCCATCACCCTGACAGCTACCGTGCACTTGCTCTGGTTATACCTCTCCTGTTCCCATGGAGTGAAGATCCCTCCATGCTGTGCCAAGGATAGAGCTACATGCTCCAAGCCATGCTGGGCAAAGTCATCCAAGAAATACTGCAGACTCTTGGTTAAGTTTGAAGAAGACGGTTTAGCTGAAAGTAGAAGAATATGATATTATTCCGTCTGTTAACTGATCCCAGTTAAACAATAACTACTAATTTCAATATTTTAATTCCTGGGCTAGGACTAGTATTTCTAGATTCAGCGTGACTATAGACAGACTAGATCCAGAATGATTCAATTCAATGCTCCTGCTACGACTTCCCTCTGGACAACCGATATTGGAGTTCCCATGGTTACCGCACAAGTAGAAAATTCTGGATACAGCCAACAAGTTTAGTGATGCTGTGCCACTTTGTACATGAGAACATCTAATGTTGTACACATGATTTTCAGGTTAGCAGCATCATTGAAATCAAAGGGGCAGCAAGGTTCTTACACTATAACATGGCGGCCTGCATATCAAGTATGAAATTCAATGAAGCTCTAACTGTTGGAGTTATCATGTTTACAAGTTTTTTTTACAGTTTTGCTTCTGTTGTCTTCAAATGACCTTTGACCTTCTCAACAATGAACAAACAGGGTTCTTATACTCTCTGAAGTGAATCCACATAACATGTATGAAGTTCATCCAACCTTACGTTTACATCTGGTGTTATTGCACTCGCAAGATATTCAGATCCTGACTTCCGTTGACCTCAAGTGACCTACTTGAAAACCTCTACAAAACATGACTATTACATTATTGTATCTGATATGCAAACCCATACTTAATACACTGACTGCAAAACAAACAAATTCCCTGGTTTATAGGTAGGAAATGAAAGTCAGTTTCATTAAACCTAAAAGCGTGGCATTGTCAACAGATTTAATGCCATTGAAAAAAATACAATGTTCATATGTAAAGGAACATACTATTCGTTAGAAGGCTTCAGTTCTCTGTATATTCATTTATACCTGTACAATGCTTTGCAACAATCTTTAGAATCATTTTCAAATTTTCAATAAGTAAGACCATGGCCTATCATCATGTACTGTACATCAATGATACCATTGAAAGAACATACAACAATAGTTTTACAGTTAGCTTAATAGCAATTCATAAAACCTACATATATCAACAATGAATGTCACAAGAAAACAACAAAAACAGGAAGTGAAAGTGACAGTAAAAGTAAAATGGCAGCCATTAAATAGACACAGATTCTATAGAGCAGGAATAAAAACAAAAATATGACAAAAGCAACATTCACCAAATTCTTACATGAATTGCATGTTTTGTTTTCCCCTGAACTTATTACTAACTGTATTTATCTACCTGGTGACTACACGGAAAGTGCATGTAAAACTTAAACCAAGGTAATTAATTCTGAAAGTTTGAAAACCTCCTTTAATACAGCAAACAACCTTGAATTAATTTCAAGCTGAATTCACAAATATGATAGCTGACCATGAAATAGTTCACTGGGTGTTAGCAATCGTTGGCCAAATATCCAAGTGTAACAGTCCAGTGCTCCCAGCAGCAGGTCAAACCAATTGCAGATTGCACTGAGTGAAAACGGCTGGTCTTTCAAGTCTATGCGAGGAGATACCAAGATGCCGTTTTTAGTCCCGTCTCTTCCTCCTCCACCTTCAAATCTTTGAAAGAAAAAAAAATAGAAAATAAAACTTTTGATATCTAGAAAGAAAAGAGCATACCTTGCCCTAGTTTCCTGAATAATATATGCATAAAGTATCAATATTAATGCATTATTTTTTTCCCTTCCAAACAGGGAGCTGCTGCTGTAACGTTAGAGTAGCAGCTCCCTGATCCAAGTAAGAAGCATGCAAACTTATTTAGGGCATTATGAAAGTCACCCAGTAAAAAGAACACACGATGCATTGATCAGATCTATGTAACAGCCTACAAGTACCTGTTACTCTTTGCCTCATTTTGCTCTCCTCCCCCCCCCCCCCCCCCAAAGAAAATATTGTTCTACAACATACCTCTTATTCAACTACGAAAACAAATCACCCAATCTTCCTTCTCCCTTCCCAATCCTAGCATATAAAGACCAGTCTGTACCTTCACATTATCACAGGTCTTTAATGCAAGTAGAAAACAGGCCCTTCTTATTTCATACCACTCCTTTAAAGCCAAGAAGTTGTTATTCATGAATATTCACGTCTGACAATGCCAGTGTCAATTTAAAAAACTGCTTCTTTTGAGGCACTGGATCAATAACTAGGGCTGTGAGATTGAGTAATCACAAGTCCACAGCAGGCTACAGGAATACAAAAGCCACTTAGATACGGCATACCAGTGTACGTTACAAACGTCTGGGATTTTACATTTGGAACAAATTAACAGATACTTAACTGAGAACGGAACCCATGAATTTTTATTTTGAAATTATTGAAAACCTTGGAGTGAAATCTGGAATCTTAAGCATGTGACATGCAGGTAAGATTAAAATTGATTTATTTTTGTTGTTGTCTGCATATCTTAATGAGAAAGTCTATGACATGCTAATGTACATGATTTGTATGTACTGCAAACGAGATGCTAGCAGTTAAGTGTGTCCATGGTCATTCTTTATGATGACAGTGACACCTATTTTCAGGCTGACAGTAACATGGTGGGTTCTTCATACTTCTTTTTGATTCTGAAAACACCCCATTCAGGTGGGGTTTCAAATGTTACATATATAATTAATATTTACCAATTTTTTGAGTTTGAGGGATATCCTGATGAATTTGTCACTTTGCTAGTTGTTCTGTTTTAAACATGTTGTAAAGTATAAATTTTAACATTTTGTTAAAAACAATAAAAACAAATTGGATAATGCAATGGATTAGATCCATGTAAAGTATGATTATTTTCACATTCTTTAAGAGAACTTCTAAATTTTGAGCTTATGTATGAAATTAAGTAATTATCAGTTCAGTAAATGTTACCAATTTTTTGGGAGGAAATTGGGTAAATAATCTTATTTTAATATTTCAGCTAATCACTTATTATTAATCCTCAGCTTTATTAGATTATATATCAATTTTGGCATATTATTAACATACCCATTAAACTTAAAATTCAATATTTTGCTGTTAATTAATAGCCTACATATGGAAAGATATTAAAAATTATTATGACAGCTTAATATTTTCGTACATTCTAAATATATAATTTTTTTCATACATCTGTACTGAAACTTAGGATTATGATACAGTGATCAAAATTAGTATTGAGGAAATGTAAATAATACTGTAACCTCAATAACCTATAGTAACAGAAGTCTAAGAGGGTGAGGCGAGGATGGATGAGGCAAGGATGGATGAGGAGAGGATGGATGAGGTGAGGATGGGTGAGGTGAGGGAGACTGAGGCAAGGGTGGGTGAGGGAGGGTAGGCTAGGGGTAGGTTGAAGGCACAGGATGCGGACTTGTCCAAAAGTAAAATCTGCATACTGTCGTATATGTACATTTGAGTCTGTCTGAGAAGTCAGACTGTAACAAAAATTTTAACACCTTGAAACAAATTTCCGATTTAATATGTAACTGGATTGAGAAACTTATCGAACAAAATTTACTCGAAAGCAAACCCAATTGTTGTTTTAACAAACATTAAAACAGCAAGTTGTTTCCACTGGAGTTGGTGAGGTGTTTGAAAGGGGTAC